>QDHC01003745.1:138886-163114 GCA_013186455.1 Papilio dardanus tibullus
CCCTAAATATGACAAGACAGCTATAACATGAAGAGGGTCTTTTGACACTTATGAGGGGAACCCTTGGAAGTCATTATCTAATATGACTTAACCCCACTGGGTCATATGACTTTGTCTGTGTATAAGATGTGTGTGATGTGCCCAAGGTGCTTCTGTTCGAGCGGGCGACGTTCCTGGTGGTGTCTCACTGCCAGCGGCGGCAGCACCGCGACGCGCACCGCTTCGAGAAAGTATCCAACATCGTCAAGCAGTTCAAGCTCTCTTGCTCCAAGCTCGCCGCGCAGTTCCAGAGCATGGAGGTATGAAACCTTACATAACACTGGCAAAAAACTTATAATAAAACAATAAAATCTCTCGCCTTTATCTCTATAACTCTTAAAGGATAATTATGCTCTATTGCTTCGGCTTCTTTAGACCGAGTTTGCGATAAAAACGGAACTAAGCCAAAGTAAAATCGCCTTTACGATTACATCGCCCACTCGGTATAATGAAGCCGAAGCGTGGACGTCTCACTCAATAAAAATTGATTGCAAGACAATGGACATAGTAACTACATACCATTGCTTGTGTCAATCAACTAAGACAACATAATAATACATTAATAATTGATTACACTCAGATGTGTATCGTAATTAAATAATTGTTCATATAATTGTGTCAAAAATCAATGATACCGAATTAACTACATTCCATAAATAGCATTCATCCATTTTTAAAGATTTTTTGCAATAACACAAGTTTTTATTACAAAAACATTATCAACAGGTCAGGAACAGTGTTTTCGCAGCTTTTATTGACGGCTTCACCAGCAACACGTATGTGATGGTGGAGATGTCAGACCCTAAAATACCTTCAGAGGCGACGCTCATCAACATCCGGAACGCGAGGAAACACTTTGAGAAGCTCGAAAAGGTGTCGTCGAGTGCGCCCAGCCACTACCAATGAGGGTCAGATGACCCTACTGCCAGCCTCCGAGGATCTCTTGCCAAAGCAAGATACTCATTTTAAATCTGTATAGTTTCCAACACTCCTTATATACAATTTATTTGAATTTAAAATCTAATCCTAAACTTTGTAAAATGTCATTGTCTGTTATTAAAATATTTTGTCCCTGTTATTCTCGAATGTATGAGAGGGACGACAATATAATTCTTGTAAAAGTTGTTTCAACAAGGGAAACACGTAGTCTCGTCACATTTTCTTAGCCTAGGACTTCATTAGACCGATGTCACGCAAAAAACGCGATACGCCAATGCAGAATCTCCGTTTTTTCCGCGAACTCGGTCTAATGAAGTCATAGGACTAAGAACTATTGTAATTTTGTTAAAATTGTAAGATAAAGCGAAATTAAATTGTAGTTAATAGGTTTTTTTTATAAACTTTAAGATATAATGTGGAACAACATGTTCTCTATCTATAGTTTTTTTTGGGGTTGCCTATTAAAAAAATAAACATAAATTATTTATTACCCTTGAAATTCTTAAAAAATTGTTATTACCGAATATTATTTATTGTTTTTTAAATAATTATTAATTAACATATTGTTCGTAAGAAACGGGATTTTTACTACGATTTAGCTGTTTGAGCTCCTGATATTTGGGCACAGTTGCGTGCGCCATGGTCACGGGTTGAATGAAGTTGTGCGGTATCTGTCCACCTTTTTCGGACATTCCCACCACTATTATTGTCGCATACAACTGTGCCGAAATATCGGGAGCTAAATCGTGGTAAGAATCCCGTTTCTTACGAACAATATGTTAGTAAAAATCACGAAAGTTTAAAGTTAATAATTAATTAAATTCGCTAAAAGGTCATAAATTCTACGTTGTTTTTTCTAATAAAAATATAGTCATAGAATATCTGTGATTAATTTTGGTTTGTGGTTTTACTCATAAACAATAATTTAAAATTTTATTATCTATTTGTCATACTTTTCTTACTCTATAAAATATAAATACGATTTATTTTGTATCAAATGTACCTAAAACTACATTCCAAAATAACAATATCCATCATAATTTAACACTAGCACAACAATGTTATTTTTGTTACCAATTGTAAAATGTTAACATATCACCCAAATATTGAAAATATAATGTAATTCTACCTTTATTTATGTTCTAAATATAATTTATTTTATAAACCTAATTTTATCTTTTATTTCTATCTTATTAAATTACCCGAAAGAATAACTTATTTGTCGAAAACTAAAAAAAAATGAATGCTATATCCGTCCATATACATAATTATATACTTTCTACATAATCCAAAAACCGTCTACACGTTCAATTTCACAAGTATCGACGCCTCATTTGTTAAAATTAATTATTTTGGCTTCATTTCTGTTTAAAGCATGTGACACACATCTGGCGGAGATGTATGTAAGCCATCTTGAATTAAAATTACGTCAATACAGATTGCGTCGGTTTTTGTAGTGTTATTGATTTTTTTATTAGCTAAAATACTGCTTAAATTTTGAAAAATGTTAATAGTTTAATCAAGCCTAGGTTTCTGTCTATACTAGTTATAGTTTGACACAGTTTAAAGAATGATTTCTATATTTGCGCTCACATTGCCTATCATCAATATTAGTTTTCAATAATCATTTTATCAAACTGATAAGTTAAATATGAAATACTTAGCAAATCAAGATTTACAAAGACATTTTATTATATTTAACGTATGTGTTTTCACGCTTGATTTAAACTAATTTTGAACGAAAATGATCAAAATTAAATTATACAAAAATAAAATTATGTTACAGCAAGTGACGTAAACGCATAGTACGAAGTCTCATGTTATTGTGCACGCGTGGTAATAGACGTACGTAACAAACATTTCACGAGGTAACTTCATTAACCCACTTCAAACAGAAGGAGGTTATTCAATTCTAATGCATCAGCTCACTACGTACCCACCGAGGGGAGGGGGGCCTAGGGCGCCCAGTGCGGATTGGTCGACTTCGTACATTTGGTAAGGTAAGGTTCGACCCATGATAGGCTCCATTTCCGCAACTTCACGACTATCGCGTATTTTGCGTAAATACATATTTGAATTTCTTATCCGATATGTGCAGGTTGCATCACGATGTTTCCCTTCACATAAGAGCGTCGGGTAAATATGTACATATGAAAATCGAAAAACACATTGGTACATGGCGGGGATCGAACTCGGGACCTGCAGTTTACAAGTCAAGAGCTAAACCCCTGAGCTACCGACGCTTGACTTCGTACATATCTTTGTATATGATGAACACGTCGAATAAAACAAATTTAATGAACCTATTGTATTTTACAACATACCTAGCTCAGCTACTGCATTCATTTAAAAAGTAGCAATATTTCGCGACATTGGACAAGCATATCAGTATGTTACGTAAATAGTGATGGAAAATGGCCCTTACGTAGACTAACAAAGATATGTATGTGTAAACTATAGCATAGTTATAAAGGTATACAAGACGCGCGCTCGGGTATTTCCACGAACGAGTTTAGTTATTCTTTAGTACTTCTGCTTTAGTCTGGTTTTACGTTCCATTGACGAAGCACGTTTGATTTTATTTATCATTTATATCAGACGGACAATTTGATAAGGATTTAGTTTTTGCCGGCTAGTGACAGCAGATAGTGTAATTGTGTCCTTGATCTTCTTATAAAGTGAGTTTTATATTTGTTTTAAATTAATTCTAAGTTGCTACTTTCATAACATTATTTCAACGAACGAATCAGTGAATAATCATTTCACTTAACTCACATGAAAACTGTGTTTTTAATTGATAAAATTAATGTGTTTTACTCATATAGTCTTTTGTTTTGTATTTTTATTAATTAGCTTAACTTATTTTTTACTTAAATCATTTAATAATTTAAGAAAGATAAATATTTTATTCTATTTTGTTATCTTACAGAAAATGGCACAACAGAATCCAATCTTTGATTATCATGAAGAGACACACGCTGAAAGACTTTCCCGTAAATCAAAAGAATCTCCTTTTATGGTTTTTGGTAAGTTAAAGTTTATTTCTTTATTGCTTACACATCAATATAGTTTTTTTTGTAACAATCCTCTTAATTAGAGCATTTTATTCTGATTAACAGAGAACAATACTTATTTTCTCAAGACAGCTGTTAGTTGATTCCACAAACTGTAATTGTGACGCAATAGTTAACATTGCTTGCGCCGTGGAAGATATAAAAATATCTTCGTCACTTCCTTGATTTCTGATACTGCTGTATTCTATTAATCTAGTTTTTAATCTATCAATAATGTCGTACTTTGATCGTATTAAAATATTACGATTTTTTATCATACGTAAGTTCATTGTATGAATATAAAATCAAAACAAACGTATATTACTTTGTTATCACATTTTAACGTTAACTATTTGTATAGCGAAGGAAATAATCCTATTTTTTGTCTATTCAATTAATAAAATATAGGAAAAAATAAGCTTAAAAAAGGCAATGTTTCGCTATCCAAATGCTAAATATTCTAGATAACAAAGATATAACAAAATTGATAATAAAGTAACATCGATACAAAATTATCATTCATTGGCATCCTGCTTTGGCGGCGGATCGGAAATTACTGCGCGCGTTTATGTTCGAAGCACGTGATTCATTTTCCTCAAACTATGACGCCTTGCAACGGTATTGCATCGCATTCATATAATGGTCTCCCCCTTATTACGACACCATTAGCCGCGCAAAATATAAGGAAAAATATAAACCACGTTCATGTATTCGGAGAGGAATGTGCATGAGGCTGGAGATGTCTGTGAGGATAACGTGGGATGGCGCCAAATGGCCTTAATCGCTGCCTACCCCTCTGGGTTACAGGCGTGCGTAATTTTACTATATAATGTTTGTAGTAGTATAAACCATACGATTTTTATTTAAAATATGATGCTTTATAAAGGGCACTTTACTTACACTTAATTAAATTAATCTACACTAATATGATAAAGAGGAAAACTTGTATGTACTGAACTTGGCCATTCGACCCGGACGAAGTCCCGAACAACAGTTAGTTTTAAATATAACGATAACCGCCTTACTAGCATCAACTATCTCAATGAGTTTAGGCTTTCTGATAAATTCTAGGCAAACAAATCTTATCAGAAAATATTTGAAATAATGTAACTATTTCACTGGAATCCGCAATATTTAATCTTAAGTATCGAACATCCTAAGCAAATAATATACCTACTAATAAACAATTTGATATCTATTTTCTTATAACCGATGTACGTTTAGGCGTAATAATGTAAATTGTAACTTTTTTAATTTCTCAGGTCTGGCCGGATTAGCGTCTGCAGTTGGTTATGGCGTCTATTCGTATAGAAACCGCGGCAAGATGAGCACCAGCGTTTATCTAATGCAGTTCCGTGTCATCTCTCAAGGCATCGCCGTCGGCGCAATTACCGTCGGCATGGCTTACACACTTTATAACAACCACTTTAAATCCAAGCCAGCGATTACCGGGAACGTATCTAGTATAGCAACGCCTAATGAGCATTAACACTAGGTATTAAGTTGTGATTATTATGTGATTTATTAAGATATTTAATGGCGTAAAATTAAAGTGTTGTTCGACTCAAATATTGGGTATTCAAGTGGGGTGCCTCAAATTGGGATCAAATGAAAGGCACCTTCGACATTTGAAAACTACGTTATGTTCGTAGGATGAAGTCGTTTATAAACTGCTTTATTTCTACTATTTGTATGATGGAATATTGAGTAACCTTAAAGAATGTATTTCTCGAACTTGTAAAACACAAATTACAATGTTAAGTAAGATTGCTCTTTGTAATTAAATAATATTGGTGATTTTTTTCGTAACGTCTACGGGGGTAGTAGAGAATTTGTATATTTGTTACTTCGTCAATTACAGTCATATCTACCTCAAATTATTCATTGAGTATTTTTTTATATTTAAAATATAATAACTTACTTATGAATTTAATTAAATTGGGATACGCAAAACATTCAGTTTCAGTCATAAACAAAAGTAAGTTATTTTCAAATTAATTTATACTGAGGGCATTTAGAAAAATAAAAAACTTTTTTTTTAAATAAAGTGGTATTATTGCATTACATTTTTTCGATTTCTACATATAGAAAGGGAATATAAAAAGATTTGTTTGTATGTCCACTCAATAGTTTCTCCTTGCATTTAAACTTTTAAAAAATCACTAGTTACCGCAAATGAAGAAACAACAATTTTTTGCACAAAATTTTGCAAATAACAATTCAGTATAATTAATTTCAAACAATAATTTAATATGTTAATATCACATTTATAACAGTATTTTTGTTTCTATTCAATAATAAAATATTTTCTTCAAACTTAATGTTTAATACTGGTTTTCATAAGACACAAAACTATTTTAAAAAATCACAAAAGATTACAAATTAGAATGAAATCTAGTGGTGCAATTGAAATCTACGTATTGGAAGTAGTGATCCAAACAATACATGTTGGATGACGGGAAATTTGGACAGTACTTCTTTCTTATACATTTTAATGAGACCTTGATTTATTTTTGACCACGAACCGACAGCACTGATACTCCACAGCTGATTAGAATGCTCCGCAAATGGACCCGTCTTCACTTCCTTTATATACTTAATACAAGATAAGAACATATATTCATCTGAAAACTTATCAACAATTTCATCTTCTAAGAACTTCGCCGGAGGATATATCTTAGGTTGATCGACGAGCTGTGAACTGCCCCAGATGAAAGGCACAAACTGGTAATCATCAAGGCTCCAGACGCCGTGGCTGCCCGCCGGCTCCATTCTATACGTCTTCTGCAACTTCCTCGCGATATAGATATATTTATTAAATAACAGGAACACGGTTGCAACATTATCTTCTGGGATTAGACAACCTATTTTGTACAGACAGCATAAAAACATTATAAAGGACATTTCGTGTCCAGTTCCGTAATCAATACGAGTTGAGTTACCAAAGCTCTCCTCCAGGTATGCTTTAATTTCTGGTATAGTCAGATGAAGGTTTTGGTCAAGAGCATCTTGTAGATATATTGTTATATTGCTCTTCACGAGTGTGAGCCATTCTCTGAATGCGATATTGCCAAATCTTTGTGGTTGTTCAACAGGAGGACAATTGTCTATCAATTTATCAATTTTATCCAACATCTCCATAATTTTTAATAAATTAGGTGACACTTTGCAATCAACAGAGAGTGGTTTTCCTTTAATTGCTTCATTTAGTGTAGCGATGAACCCCGTGTACTCCATATACGCTTCTGACTTCTCCCATATTGTCATATCGGTGATTGTTTTGACAGCTTTTTCAGGCTCTAAAAATCTATGATTAGGAGAGAATGGAAGTGAATTTTCATTCTTAGTTCCATCTCCAATAGGATTTTCAATACTCATCTGTAATAAAATAAATTTAATTTATAATACGAACAAATTACATGACTGATAAATAAAATACTTATCAGTTATGTATTTATTCACATATAAATTTAAATGAACAACTAATAGATTATTTAGAAATCGTAACTAACTCATATGAATGAAATAAATGCCATATTCCTATTAGTAAAACCAATCTTACGACTATTTCGATAAGCGTAAGTAGTGAAGGTCACAAGTGTCAAACGCAGGTTAATGCAATGCTTGTTTTCATTCAAATTAAGTTACGAGTACAAACTTGTGTTCAATGTATTAGATAAGTCGCATTAACAAAATGGACAGAATATTGCGAGGTATTATGAGATACCGAGTGCTGGATAGAGCGAGCATGGTAAAACAATTTCAAGAAGTACGCGACAATCCAGTGGTAAGTTAATCTAAATCACTAACCTTGTTTACGGTGTGTTGTATGTACTTTATATTTGCATTGATATTTTATTAATTTTGACCAATGTGGTGTCTAAAATGTTCCAGAATGCTACTAATTTGCTATTGGAAAGTAGAGAAAGAGACTTTATTCCGTATTATAATAATATAGTCCAACATTCCCAACATTTATACTTTTTCATTCATTTGACAATGACAGTAAAATTTTTAAAATCAACAGCTCAAAGACTTTGGCATTTGCGTCTTACAGCCAACAAAAAATCAACTTTTCTGTTCTAACTACCTGCTGATTTGTACATTATATATGTAATTAAAAAATAATACAAGATAAACTATTAATTTGTTATTTGTTGCCTTTTTATCTTAGCCTAAAGCAATTTTTTATACATGTATGGACAGCAGAATGATACCCACAAGATTCACAGAAACAAGCGTCGGAGACATGTTTGTAGGTTCGTATGGTTGAAGAAATAGTATTGTCGAAATAAATATAAGTTGTCCTTCACAAAAAGACCAAAAATAAAACTTAATAGTAATACTAGTCTTGACACTATTTTAACTGTTATCTTTATTACAGTGCGAAATGCTGGAAATCTTATTCCGCACTCTGAACACTTTGTAGATGAAATGACAAGCTGTGAACCAGCAGGGTTAGAGCTAAGCTGCATCGTAAATGATATAAGGCATGTTATAGTTTGCGGGCATAGCGACTGCAAAGCAATGAATCTTTTATATCAACTCAAAAGTAAAGAAGAATCTAATATTGTGAGTAAGATATTTAATAAGTTAGACAATTTATTGAAATAAAGGTTAACGTGCATTTACCTACCGCTCGCATTTACCTTTATGTAAACGCCCTTTATGATAATGATTAGTATTTACTGTAAGCCCGCATTCACACGAGCGCTGTTTCATCGAGTGCTAATAAAGCGTTGAGATAGAATGCATGGCTTACTTTACTTTTTGGACTCAAATGTTTCATTATTTCGATGAAATTTTGGTATATATTTACAATCCACGATACATTGTATTTTTATTTTATCATGTTAACTTTTACTCTTATCTAAATCTCAGGAACAACGAAGAATATCTCCCCTCAAGTCATGGCTATGTACACATGGCAAAACTAGCCTAAACAAATTTATACAAATGGATGGTGACTTTGCGAAGCCTATGTTATTCACAGCTGAAACTCCACAACGAAAGTTTGTTGCCTATATAGATCCAGAAAATAAATTTTGCATTGAAGATAAACTATCACAGGTTAGCCTTATTGTCGTAATTAAAGTTTTAAAAGGAATTTACTAAACTTAATCTACGAATACTCATATCTATTTGTTTATTTTAAGGTCAATACTCTTCAACAGTTACAAAATATTGCTTCATATGGCATGTTAAAGAAGCGATTAGAGAAGCACGATTTGCACATCCATGCACTTTGGTTTGATATTTACACTGGGGATATTTTTTATTTCAGCAGACGAGCAAAAAGATTTATTGTAATAGATGAATCAACATATGAATGTATTTTAGCTGAAATCCGACGATATTATTCGTAGTGATACAATTTGCGAATTTGTCATCCAGGTTAAACGCTAAACTTAAAATGTACATACTTAGATGTAGTATTCTCATTTTGTACAGACTTCCTTATTCATAAGTCCAAGCTATATGGACCTTAGGTAGAAATTAATCTATTATTTCATATTATACGCTTCGTTTAAAAAATGTTTAAAGACCATATGGGACCAACTTGACTTTTTAAAATGTGAACCATAAAATTAACAAAACTATAATTATTGGTATTTAAATTATAATTTGCCATTTACTTGTAATGAACGAAAATGAAAATGATGAAAATGTCATAACTAACCTACATTAAAGTACAATCTAATCTCATTCCCGATCTGATCAACACTAAAAAAACAACAATTTATTTCAAAATTGTAATTGATTTCATAATATATGTGAAAAATCTATTTTTATACAAATTTAAGAATACCAAGATGTGCCTACCGATTTTATATACATAATAGTTAACGTTTTTTATTATTGTTCATAATTATATTATCAAATAAGTTTCGTACAATTTTTATTTCAAAATAAAATGTTTTGCGTATTTTTATTTTTATCTGCCTTTAATTCTGATTGTAATTCTGACTTTTATAACATTTAATAAGATTAAATAAGTTTTATGCCCGTAAATATTTCGAAAATGTTGTATTTACATTAATCAAGAGCAAGATTTATTACGTTTTTATACTTTTAAATTTACCATTTTTTTTTTAGAATTTAGGATTTTTTTCAGTGTAATGGATTTATGAACTTATATATCTTTGCCTATTTCAAATTAAAAATAAGACTACTTTATGTCAATGTCACAGTGACAATGACTTACTAACATGGGAAAAATTTTCAAGGTTAGACAGGGGGTGATGCAATGTAATATTTTTTTGAAATTATTATATAATTTAATATCTCGTAGCCCAATACGATAAATCTCATAAAGGTAAATATATTATAAATTAAAGGTATTCATTTAAACTTTGATAATAACCATTAAAATGTATGTACTTATGTTAATTTTATTTTCACCAGCAATGGCAAACTCCCAGCCAATATTTGACTATCGAGATGAATCTCATGGTGACAAACTAGCCAGGAAATCTAAAGATTCGCCTTTTATGATAATAGGTAAGATATTGTTTTTGTTTTCAACATTTATTCAGCCTGGGCATATCTTTAAAACCAGCAGAAGATTTAATTAGAAAAAGTTACACAATAAACTAAAAATAAATTAAAGATAATTTTATTCATAAAACAAATTTAATCTTTGATTTAAAAATAATTACTTTGTTCTATTTGGGACAACAAAATAGTTATAAAATGTATTCAAAACATTAAATTATTTATTTTTCCAGGTATCATTGGTCTCATTGGTGTGTGTGGCTTTGGGGCTTATAAATTCAAGACACGAGGTGAAATGAGCACAAGCGTGTTCCTAATGCAACTGCGAGTGGCCGCTCAGGGCACCGTTGTATCTGCACTTACTTTGGGCTTAGCATACTCATTAGCAAAGAAACATTTGTTCAAAGATGACAAACCACAATAATGAATAGTTTGGATAAATTTAGAGAAATTACTTAAACCAGTCTAAAGCTTAACTTTGCTACCTCAAAATCTCACAATGTTTTTAAACAATAGAAATCTCAAATTATCTCATTTTATTTTTGTAGTATTTTTTCTAATTCACGCAATGTAGATGTTGATTAAGTTTATTTGTAGTATTATTTAGGAGCAAAGCTCAGCTTCTGTGATCATTAGAAATGTGTTTTCTTTTGCGCCGGGAGGTCTGGTTTAAATTTTGTGATATGTGTAACATATTTAATTTTAAGAATTAATTTATTTATTAAATGATTCAAGCTTTAATTTCTTTTACATATTGCTTACCTTATTTCATTATTTCACCACAAACTAGATATCTCAGGAGTCACTAATCTCTTTTAACATCAAACTACCAAAAGTTAGCTGCAACTGTCCAATGACTCAGATCTGAATCTGGACACAGTAGGGAGAGAATTATGAGCATATTTCTAACCTTAAGGCTTCATTAGACCGATGTCACGCAAAAAACGGCCTCTGACGAAGCAAAATCTGTTTTTTCCCGTAAAATCGTTCTAATGAAGCCACAGGGTAACTTTCACTAAAACATAATAAGTATGTCTGACATATTGTTTCTGCTTAGGAAGCTGTTATTTTTTACGCTAGGAGCAATGAAATAAAACGATACGGTTAATAAATAATTGTAATTTATTAATAACATACATATAAATCTTGCAGGAAAACAATATTAACATATTTAAGCTAAGATAATTAATTTAATATTTTCAAAAATTAATCTTGTATACGTATACAACGTCAACTAATCACTTTTACTACAATCAGATTGTTCTTTAGTGACTTTTAAAATATAATTTGGAATGGTCAAATCATCTTTGTCAGAAGTGGAATGATTTTTAATGGAATTTGATGTAACTTTCACCGACGACAAGTCATCGGCGTTACTGAACAAGCCGTTCGAAATGTTCGAACTAGAAGTGGAATTGTAAGTCATTGATCTATAAATTTGTACGGGAGTCGAGGTCCGCGCTCTGTTGCCGGTGCAGTTGCCTGCACTGTTCCCAGATTGATCATGCTCTACTATCTTTTTCATTTCTTCAGGCATCCTAGTCTCATATAAAGAAATAAAATCTTGATCGGTTAAATCTTTAGAAGATGGATTTGTAAATGTTATTTTCTTTGCGAGTTGATTGGTAAGAAATTCTTTTACAGTCATAGAATTGGACAAAGACGTTTGCTGCTCAACATTCTTGGAGGGATCATTGTCTTTCGAGCTACGTCTCGTTGTATTAATATGTTGTTGAAGCGCTAAAATATAATCAGTATTTGTGGGAGCGATGTTACCAATTTTACTTCTAGTTTGAGGTCCACTCGAGGTGGAAGTATTCGATGATGATGAGAGTGCGAGCCGCTCCTTAGTTTTCTTCAGCGTCGACGAAGCCCAGCCCATGCCTAACCTTCGGAATGCATTTTCCAAATCTGGATTTGAAGATATACTCAACGTATCAGAAGTTTCGATGACATTATTTTTGCTTTGTAAAGTACTTGTCCTTTTCTTGTCTTTGTTTGAATGAGACAAAGCTAACACAGACAATGAGGATTCTGATGTGGTACTGCTGTTTACATTAGAAGCTGTGTCAAATTTAAAAGGTTCATTAATTATTTTTCTCTTGAGTAACTCTGCTATAACATCAGGTAAGCTATTTTCGGAATGTAAAGAACTCAAATCGTCATTCGTAATAACACCTTTAAAAAGTTCGTCCACGTTGGACGCGTCACCATTTTCTAATTGTTTTTTCTTGGTGAATTCTTTAATACTGATAAACGGTTTTAGCATAATATCATTAAATTGCTTCATGTCCATCATAGGTAACTTGGAATTGTCGGAAGAATCGCCATTTACATCTGGAGCGTTGGCAAGTTTTCTGAATGCGCTTTTTGTTTCGAGACATTCCATTCTCGATGTAGAAGGTGAAATGTTTAAAATGCTCTTATGAGCTTGCTCTGGGTTGATATTCTCTAGGCTTTTAACTGAAGCGTTAGAAACAACATCACCATTAATATTATTGCGTGATTGACTTCTTGCTTTCAAACTCAGAGGCGAATCAACTTCCAGCACCGTCGACAATTCGTGGGGAATTACACCTTCTTTTTCATTTTTAAAATAAATTCTCGATAAGGCCGGCGGCGGCTTCGACTTCGGTCTAAACTGAGGATTATCTATGTTCAAACTTTCTTTGCTAGATGTAAGAGTTGTCATAGAGTCGGTTTCAGATACAGCGCTCATGAAGTTTATTGGTTTTGGAATATCAGAAAATAACGGTGTAAACGTATTATCGTCCGTGTTATTTTCTTTCTCTTCAATAGGAGCAGGGGGTTTGTGAATTTCAGAAACTATAACGGCCGGTGATATATTTTTTTCTGTAGTTTTTTTCCTGTTCCTTTCTGCCTCAGAGTCCGAGGTAGAATCTGATGACGTTATTTGACTATAAAATAACGACTTGTTTCGTCTCACTTCTTCAAGGACCTTGGCGAGATTTGATAAGCGTTTGGTACATTTCTCAGTTAGATCCGCAATCTTTTCCATATTCTGAAGCTTGCCTTCAGCAGCTTTAACGAGATTGTCTTCGGAAACGTAAACGTTGGTCTGTGTCGATGTGTTAGAAGGTGGGATGTGCAATTTATTTTGATGATTATTTTTAATAGTGTTTTCTGATTCTGAGAAAGGATGAATGTTATCAGATCTGGAACGAGCCGGCACCGCAACATTTGAAACTACTTTATTATCATACGCTGTTTTCTGCTCTTGTCCACCTCTCTTTATTTTATGTGTCTGTGTAGATTTTTTCTCTTCTCTTTTATTACAGCTTTTAGATATTAAACAATCTTGCTGGTCGCTGGTATCGTTCTTATAAGACGAAGATGTAGTGTTCGATTTGGAGGATCGAATTTCATGTGAATAATTTTTACATTCATTAGTCGTAGAAACCTTTTTGGAAATATTTAACGACTTAACTTTGTGTAATTGTTTTCGTTTATGTAATTTTGTATGTGGTTTCGAATGTCTGTTTACTTGATCGTTGGCACGTTTCGCGGGCGTCGCTTCGTTTCCATCGTCTTTAAGTTTCAGTTCATTAATAATTTTCTCCTTCAGAATATTTTTAATTTGTTCCAATGATATTTTTTTCTCGACTAATGGTTTACCTTTTATATTAAGATTGTCATTTATAATAGAACTGCTAGGAGTTGGTACGGAACTGCATTCCTCGTTTATTATTTCAATAGCCTTCATGCCCTCTTTATTAAGTTCTAATAACTTATTAACATACTCTTTAATTAAGGGATTTAAGGGAGTTTTAGTTTTTCTTTTCGATACATTGGATTTGGTATATTTAACATGTTTACTCGGCACGTCGCGTACGGACATGGATTTACGATGGTTACAGTGTTTATTTCCATTGGCTTCCTTCTTTTTTTTGTGACAGGTTTTAGTATTGCAGCAAGCGCAACAGATTCTTGAATAAATACTATCTGGCGTAGTTTTATAATTCTTGGAACACGGTTCGCTCAGTTCACCGGCACTACTTATATTGTTGGATGTGAGTTGATCTTCAACTTGATAATTTAACTTGTCTCGATTCTTTGTCGGTTCACTTGACTTTTTCCTTCTCTGACCGTGATTTTTGCATTCACAACTTTTGAAATTCTTATAAGTAGAGTTACGCGACTCCTTTATTGAATCATAAGTTTCGTCGTAGGAGGCGTCATAGTCTCGCTTTGGGAACCTGGGCATGATAACATCTGGTGGGCTCATGTAGGCAGTCGATGTGGAGCTCATATGCATGAAAATTGGTTTATGAATTGGAGAACTCGTCGTTTGTGTGTACGTCGAAGTAGCTTTTTTCGTGGCAGTGCATGACTTTGCGTTTTTAAGTGACTCGCTGTGAGGGTCTGCGCGGTCATCTTGACTGGCCGCTGATTTTGTTTTCTTAGGGCTATTTTTGGAAGAAACGGAATCCGTTGATTTGGGAGGTGTCGCTTTTGTCGATGGGCTGGTTGGGTCCTCCGTGTGTGTTTTCTTAACTTCATGAGTTATATTTTCATTAATGTCGACTTCTGGCGCAGGATTTTGCGCGGGCACATTTATATTATGGGTATTTTTATTTGCATCTTCTTCTTGAGTCTTTGTTTTTTCTCCTTCAGTGTTTTCAACCACATTTGCATTTTCTTTCTTTCTGAGTTGTATGATTACTTCGTAACCATCATCTTTGAGGTAACCAGTAGTTCCGACATAAAACTTTCCATTCTCCTGGCAGACGTCGTCAATAACCTTCATGCAACCATTTTTAGGAGCAACAGTTTCGCTAATTTTGAGTGACGTAGTGGAAGTGGCGGCTGAGGGATAGTGTATAGTTTGTCCTTCTCCATGACTTGTATTCAACGGGTGTTGGCATTTACAAGCAGGTCTGAAATAGAAAAAAATATTTAAAACCCGTGTCTGTTTTCTAAAAATGTAAGAAAAATTGTTTTGTCAAAACAGTTTAAAAAATAGGTAAGCTTAATACTTTTAAAATTACCTTTCAGTGGCGCCTGTGTCCGTAGGAACATTCCTAGAACGAACATCTAGAACAAAACAAAAAATATATAAATACCTTTTTCGAAAAATCTAGAATTAGTGACAACTTTCATCGAATATTGGATTGATTCATGCAATATTCTTCAAACAGTATACCTTGGCATTGTAATTTGACACATGAACACTGACGCACAGCGCCTCCTTGCTGGATGTCCTTGTCGGATGAGCTCGGATCACAGACTTGCAGTGATGTCAAATTGTCCCTGCACAGGATAATGTTATAAACAAAAATTAAAAAAATAAACCCAACTGACTATAAGCCAAATACAAATAGAATAACACTGCAAGAGACAAGATTGGTAGATCTATTACATCTAGAACATAATGAAATTACTAATGAAAAATACCCTACTATGAAAATAAATATTTTACTCACTGAATGGCACAAAACGAAATTATCCTTACACTAAGGTTTCATTAGACCTATACCATGCAAAAAACAGCATTACGCTACAGCAAAATCTCCGTTTTTTTCGCGAAATCGGTCTAATGAAGCCATAAGGTGAAAGGCATCATAGTAATTTATTGCAGCTATATGTATCAATTTAATGTTCTAACCACATTTAAATGCTTACTCTATATTTCAATAAAGAAATTGAATAATACACTGTTACTTAATTTTGTTATCAAACATATTTACCACCACGGACATTTGTCCCCGGGCAAATACCACTCTTCAGAATTAGATGTGTAAACACTCATCTTTGTATAAACCTGACTGGAGGAAATTATTAATTTTAGGAATATAATTCTATTATTAGAAATAAAATAATGCACACTTACCCGTTTTTATTTACTGTTTTGTAGATACCTAAAAAAAAAATATTAGAGTATATATTTGTTGGAAACGCAATTACTTTCTAGTTAATTAAAGTTTAGAAACTTTAGAGAAACAAAGCGTAGAATTACAACAGATATTATTAAAAAAGCTACCTTCCGTTAGTTGATCAAATGAAGCCTTGCTTTTCATATTATTGTCCTCAGCTTTTTGTGTACATTTTTCCTGATCACCATCATCACACTCCAAACTCTCTCGTACACATCTCACTTTATCAACCAATTTAGTTTTAGAGCATTTTTTCTTATCATTTTTCGAATTTAATATTTTATAAATAATAATTCTATCGGAATCAGTCAACTTTGGCTCCAATCCTTCTAATATATCTTTTTTGTTTCTTCTGTTAAGTGAAAAGTTTTCTGATGTCGTTGTATCCGATATAATAGAGGAACAATCTGTAGTTTCATCTCCAACTTCTTTAATAATAGCAGTTTCAACATATCTACTTGATACTTTAGATTTAACGGGTACATCTTTAGTAGGCGGTGAATGTTTCCTTGTTCTATACTCATGGTAATCATTTTTGTTACTAAATTTGACAGTGTTGCCATGTCTGTTGGTATCATTGACACTCTGTTTCTTTGCTTCTGGCCCCGGTACCCATGTATACTGGGAATCGTCATTCGAATCGTCGTTTTTATTTATTGCAGATTTTGAACTACTTTGACAACATTTCATATGCTATGGAGGAAAGAATAAAACATGGAATTATGAAATAAATGGAAGTTGCATGAGATCACTTGATTGACGACACTAAAGAATTTATAACTATTATTTCTATGAAATATATTTTATGACATTACCCTGCATTTATGATGTCCTCTACATTGTTTTTCTACATTTCTATATTCATCCCTTAATTTTTGTTCCCTCTTTTCCTTCAATTGTTGCTGTCGATTTTCATCCATGAAGGCATTTCTCTGAAAAAATAATTTAAACACTCTTTTCTAGAATAATGAAATAGTGTATTAATAATAAATAACTCTTTTCTAGAATGAATACAGGTTAATGAAGAAGATTTATGATGCGAAAGTGAGTGGAAGTGTTGGACGGGGTCGCCCGAGGCGGACTTGAACCGGTCAAATTGGGGAGTTGCTCAAGAAGGCTGATATTAAGAGCACGCGTAACCGTCGTGTATGCATGCATATGAATGTAGAAGAAGCGAGAGAGGTGTGTCAGGATTATGCCAAAAGGAGGTCCGTTGTCTCTGCCTACCCCTCTGGGTTACAGGTGTGAGTTGTATTGTTGTTGTTGTATTAATAATATACTTACAATGGGTTTGTCTGACATATCTTTAGGTAATGAATTCAAAAATGCTAATGTATCTCTATACTCTTTGTCAACATTTTCTTTAGTCATTGCAACTTTATTTCTTCTCTCAGCTATCTTGTTGTGGAAATCTTTTTGTTTGTTATCATTCGTGTCTTCTTTTCGTGCTTTTGTAAATGCATCGTCATCAAAATTTTCCTCTCTGATTACTAAATTATCACCATTAGTGAGCATAGTACGACTGTCCTTGGTCATATGGTTGTACATTGTAATGGAACTCTTTTGACAATCTACAGAATTTGGACTTGCATTATCTTTGTTTATTCCGGAAACTGAAAAAAAATAATGTTATACTTCATAATTTAAGTTCACTAACAAGGAAAACTAAATGTCATACAATAGGCTAAAAGTAGGAAAAACACTATTCTATTACAAACTACCCACATTTTTATAATTAATGATCTAGCTACTAGTAGTAGTCTTTGGTTTTATTGGTCACCATACTACATACATACCAAAAAGTGTTAAATAAGAGTTTTTTTTTTTATAACTAAATGATATGTGTATAAAAGTATGAAATGGGTATGCTAAACTAAACTAATATGATCTCCAACTTTTGATAAACTAGTGAAACAACCATACTTTATGTGTGAATATTTCAGTTACACTGACTATATCACCTGGCTGTCTGCTCCTTGAATAGGAGTTATTATTAGCAAATGGGCTAGCACTTTCTAATCTGTGCATCGGATAATATTTTTTAGGTGATCTTGCACTAGTTATATTCTTATTACTGGAGGAATTCATTATCGTTTTGAATCTTCTGCTATTGATAGGGGGGAATGCAGGTTTTACACATGTTTTGACACAGTATTTACAATTTTGCTCAGCTCTCCACGATGGAACTGAGATGGCCTGACTGTCCAGGACTTGACACACATTTTCAGAGGCATTACCTTTCGGTTTTGATGGTCTGGTTCGAATTATTGTCTGTTTAATGTTCTGCATTTCATCATCTTGTCTTTTGCTCACTTTGGGCTCTGTTTCCCGAAGCCGAAGATGTCTATTTTGTATATGTTGAGAGACCATATTAACTGTGGTTGTCATTTTTTGAAACTCAGGAGTGTTCACTGGACCACCTCTCAAACTAGATGGCATTTCATCACTGAGTGCAAAAAGATTGGGTCTCTTAGTTCTTTCCTGTCTCTCCGGTATATCAACAGGTTCTCTTACAGTTTCATTCTCTGGCAACAAGAGCTCTGGTATATCAGTCTGATAACCATTAGTTGGTTCATTTAAGTTCAACTGTGTTCCAATATCAACCTTCTCTACAGGATCGACATGGCTTTGGATATTATTATAATCTGCTTCCTTAATATCATCTGCAAAATTTGACTCCTTGGCTGCTATTAGAGTTCTGAGAACAATATTAGATTTTTCTCTACTTATTTCATTAGCTGTTTCCCTGAAACAAGATACTCAGGTCTTCATTTTTACACCTAATATATGGTTCTGTTACCTTAATATTTTATTACAAACATTACAAACTGATTGTTTTTTTTTTATTTTTTGTGGCAGTGTTTAACCTTTATAGTACTTTTAAAATTTTCTTATCTATTCATTAATGCCAAACTAAACCATATTGTATGTTTTTAATACAGATAAGACTTACCTAGCTTGTAATTTTCTATCCAACAACTCTTTTTTCTTATCTAATATTTCTTGCTTTTTTCGTCTTACTTCTGCCACTGCTTCTTTACCCCTTAATTTTGACTTGTCAATCTTCTTCTCAAAATCTAAGGAGCAAGAAGAATTAAATTAGATCACACCACAAACAAGCACGAATATAAATCAATGTACTTTACTTAATCAGTTACTTAAACATATTGAACCCCTTTCAATATGTTTAAGTAACTGATTAAGTAAAGTACAAACTATATAATGTGGCCAATCTGTGAATAAATTTAAGAATACTTTTAAATTATTAAGTTGATCAAGCATTCAAAATACTTGTTACCTTGTTGAATTTGATCTGATGCATTCTTATGACCTTTGCCCACATCCTCTAAGCCTTTAGCATAAATTTCTTGCAACTTGTCCACAAACTTCTTTTGGCATTCAAAGTACTGCTTTTTTTTCTGTGCATCAACGTCTTTCACTTGCCGCAAAGTTTCTACCTTAGCACGCTGTCGAATTTTCTTGGCGATATCTTTTGACTGTTCCCGAACCTAAAAAAAAAACACAAATCGAGGTTTCGTTAGATTTATAAAAACTTTATCTTTTTACATGTTATGGTACCAAAATATAACCTGCTGCAGCCTCAACTTTCGTCGTTGTGTAAATTCATTTGTTTTTACAAAATCGACCTCGGAAGTCATTTTGACGTTTACTTAAAAATAAATAAGAACTATGGTCACGACGTAACCTTCATTTCTTAAACAAGTGTACAGTATTTTTTTATTTAAACTTAAACAAAGAAAACAAAACAAATTAATTTCAAACTGCTACAAATGTCAATTTGATCAACCGTTGTTGTCAACTGACATTTGTCATTCACATTTACAAGACGTTTCATTTTACGTTTACTTCTGTAAGAAGATATACTTATTTAAATATATAAATATGTTTTATTGGTGAGATTTCAGTTAAAATATGAATACTCGTTAAATTAAGGCATAGATAAATCCGAAATACAAATGCGAGCTTATATTCTTACCTCCTCCTTATTGATGCAATTTTTAAGTACCTTTATTTTAAGTACGTTATGTACGAATGCAAAGCGATTGTGATAAAAAATAAAGACAGAAAAACAGTAATAAATTCGTATATTAAAAAAAGAAATGCAGGGTACGGTAGGGTAGGACGCCTAAACAAATTAGATCTTTACTAACCAAACAGCTTTTTAAGTTTCGTTACTAAATTCACTTTTGATACCTATTTAGAATATATTTTAAGTTGTATTACGTAACATCTTTGTTTATAATAAATATGAAAGAATTACAAAAGTTTAAAGATGACTACATGCCTTATTGTATTGTTATACTATTGCACGTAAAATTGTTAACTGTTGTAATTAATTATATTTCAGTCAGTATTTTTATTACCTAACCCAAGACCAAGCAATTTTTGTTTCGCAAGGTCTAGTTTAAGTATGTTGTCAGGGTCGTTAGGGTTGAGCAAGTCCAAATCGATAAGAGCTTCATCAGAACTGCGGTTTCCATTTTTAGTGTTGCTAACAGTCGTGTACACCAGGGCATTGATCAATTTCATTATAATTTCTTCGACGTCGATATTGCTTCTGCACGACAATCTTGAGTTTTCGGTTTCATCGATAGCTCGTGCGAGGGTGAGAAGGACGTTCAAATCGTCATAGTTGCACGATGACCAGGACCTACGGGTCAGACATTGGGCTTCCTGCATCTGGGAAAGAACAACAAGCCATAGGTTACGAAATGAATGTTTTTTAATGTGCAAGATCCAGATCCAGTAAAGGGCGTGTGTTCAAATTCGGAATAATTTACAAAGTTAAATGTTTTTTGTCACCCAAAAAATTACAAAGATTATTTCAGGTACGTACAACCTCAAACTCCTGTTTCGTAGAAAGAGGGGCAAAAGATCTGGTTTAAAGAAAAGTTTTAGTACTTACCCCAGATAAAAATACGGCCAGGGCAAAAGTTAGTGCGTATAATAACGCCATTTTAGCTCCGTTAGTAATGATGCTGGTCTAGGACTACTTCGTTTATATACGTCCGTTATTGCGAAACAAAAGCATACCGCCCTTTATACTTAAATAATAATTTATCATAGAACATTTAATTATGTGACCATTGTTTATTATTTAGGGTTCTGTATTCCAATAAAACTTATAAAACTTACTTATACGTATGTAATTTAATTAGAGCGCAACTCTCTTAGTTACGACAAATATTAGGTAGGTACTTATTAAAACCTTAATACAATATCTACGTAGTATGTCGAACAAGTTAGATATAGTATACCTGAGATTTAAAGGAAATAAGCAGTAAAATTCGAATCTAGTCCGGTTCACCATCGTGGAGCACGGGAGAGGACTGATTTGCGTGCGAAGTAAAAAAGGCTTAATAAAAAAATATTTTAATTTTTTAACCATTTTAATATAATACATGAAAGCTTAAAATATTTTACAAAACATTTATTCTAAATACTTCGAAACGAGTCACACCCATGTTATACGTAAATAACAAAGTAACCCACATGAATATCGACCTATCATGAACAAAATAACTTACAGAATACTTAACAGATCGGTAGACCCAAGCTCAACGCTGACTAAATCTTTGCCAGTGGTTGAACATTTATTCTTAGTCGCGACTAAAATCAGGGCGTCAATCAATTTTGTTATAATATCGTCAGAATTAAATCTCTCAGTTCTCTCGCCTTCTATTTTGTTCATCAGAGACGCTAACTGAAGCAGTGTATTCACATCTGCTGGAGCAGAAACAGGCGATGCCGGGTCCAAAGACACGTATTGCGGATAGCGTAAACATTGGCCTAAAGCTACCTGAAAATAAAAATAAAAAAAAATAATACACACATTACAAAATTAATACTATAATAAAAATAAAGTAAACATACTCCCAAACAAGCTCCAAGAAGCAAAACTACCGCCAATAATCGACTCATTGTTCCAAACATACAGTTTAATAAACGTCAGGCGTTTTTATAGATTAGAATAATTGCTAAATATTTCTATTACTTAATTACAAATTATACAAGCGCCCTATTACAAATCTTAGAACATTATGAGGTTAGAATAATCAATCTTATTTTAATCAATATTTTGAAACACTAAATATCACTATAACCCTGCAGTTTCGTCTAATATAGGTACACGTATGGTAGGTTATGGTAGTAAGTAGTTGGAAAGCACCACTAACTTAAGTATGTAAAATTACTGTTACTAGTTAGCATTCTCATAAGCGAATTCTTTCTGCAGCATATAACTGCAATGGATAAAATGCATACAAAAAAAGAATTCGTTGGAGACAAATGGTTAATGGTACTTGTCGAATATTTTGTATCCGCATTTCCGGATAAAGATTTCAACCATTTCCTAAAATGTTGTCTAAATACACGTATTATGCTTTAGGTTTATTAGTTTTTGATACGATCCACACCTGGCATTGCATACCTTGATTGTATTGATATCTGTACTAGACGGGAGTTTTAATTAATAGTCACGTATTTAACTACACAATAAACGTTAGAAAATATAAAATGATAAGACGCAATGACCTATAGATGCGTAGACGCACACTTGACCTAAATAATTTGTTCACTACTGTCTACGCAATCTTTTCATGACCAACATGAATTTAATAATTTGAAATACATTGGTTACGTTCAATAAACACCATTCTACCAAATATTTATTAAATATGGATACCGGTCCGAAGCAGAGGAGGAAAATTAATCCAAGATATAAAGCTAATCTGTTTTCAGTGCTAACATTTGGGTAGGTCCTTGCATATGTTTAGGGCACATCTTGTGGCGTAGATGGATGAATTTCAGTCTCTTCTTCACGGTTACATGTGATTTCGTTATTGATCTGATCTAGCATAGGCAATGAATATTAGAAAAGGTTGCTGGGTTTAGAGCATCTCTATTATTTTAGATGGACTCTAGAAACTTTCAAGCTTGGCTACAGTCGAGACATTCGAGATAATGATTTGTATGCGCCATTACCTGAACATCAATCGGATATTTTGGGTGCGTAAGTTGTTTTATTAATAGAGTGATTTCCCAAAATCATTAAATTATAACATACAGGCGATGCGATGCAAAAGGCTTGGGATCGTGAACTTGAGAACTTCAATCGAGAAGAAAACAACAAACCGAGTTTATGGAGAGTGCTGACGAAGGTGTTCGGCGCAGAACTTATGCTGTACGGACTGATACTGGCAGCTATGGAATTTTTAATTAGGTATATTTTATAGCTGAGCCAATATCAAAACCACATTCTCAAACAAGAATTGTAAATATTAGTAACTTGTATATTTTTTAAAATAATTAAAACTACTAATAGACTGGGATCCGAAAAGCGGCAGATCTCACTTATGTCATCATCAATCGTTTATCAATTTAGCTTGTGGACATAAGGTAGGTATGATCCAAGATATGCCCTCACGCAAAATACGCGCCAGTCGTGGAGTTGCGGAAACATAGCTTATGCTACTACTACTAAGTAAGGTCTGCCGCTTTTCGGATCCCGTTCTATAACCATGTTACAAAATTAAGTTTATATTTATTATGAAATTATTAAAATGTTAAATTTTAAAAATATTTCATGTACTTTCGTAACAGATTACAACAACCACTTTTCCTGGGCCTGTTACTGCGTTACTACAGTCCAGCTCAAGATTTATACAATAGCACGTAAGACACAAACAATTTAAAGCAGTGTTATGTAATTTAAAATATTGTTTAGTAAAAAAACATCGTGATGAAAAACCTACACCTTTACAAAGATATTCTGGGAACGGAACAGA
>QDHC01003745.1:187490-202628 GCA_013186455.1 Papilio dardanus tibullus
CAAATCCATTGATGGCTCGTTAAGGGTCATGACTCTTGAATAAAGTCCAGATAATTAGCGAGAGAGCCGGTACTGATGATAATCTACCCTATATATGATTATTGATGGGCAGAAGACTCGAGTTTTTATCCGAAACGGATAAAAACCCGTATGATTAGGAAAACAAAGTATGGAAATTACTCCATTTTGCCCAGTATTGCTAGGGTCAATTCTCTTTTCCCTTTTTGCCATCAGATCCTGGTAGACCTATACATACGCGTAAGTACCTAATAATTTTATATTCAAAAGTTGTTTTCATCATTAAATTAATTAATAAAGCATGTTTGATATAATTTTATTTTTGTTATTCTTTTATTCCAAAATTCTTTTATTCATAAAAATCATGTTTATGTTAAATTACATTTATGAAATGACATATAGTTTTTATCCACGTTTTCGGTAAAAATCACGCCGAAAAGATAGAAATTATGAGTATTTATCCATTTTAAGTTTGGCTTCATTAGACCAAGTTCGCGGAAAAAACGGAGATTTTGCTTCTGCGTAAGGCCGCTTTGCGTTACATTGGTCTAATGAAGCCGTAGGGTAAGTTAAACTTAACTATAGCAGCTCGCTAGCGCCATCTTTTTATGAAAAAAGCTATTTAAACAGAATCTCTTATCTATTCTGTATACGTACGATGTCTGTGCCGCTGGTTCAGTGTCAAACTCTAATATCCGGTTCACACTACGCAGAATAATTGTGCTGCCGGTCATAAAAACACTTGCGAACTAGGAAAATACGAAATTTTTAAAGTGGTAAATTATATGCTTACTAGGATTCATTAGTCACATTTTAATCAAAATAATCGAAATTTATAAAGACCAGCTCTATGAAATAAGGAAAAAACCAATCATGAAACCGAAAAAGTCCTTTAGACTTCATGTCTGTTTCTAAATGTGATATATTGGCATCTAAGTTGGTATGCCAATAAAATGCGATATGCTAAAGTTTGCTAGACTAAATAAAATTCTATCAAAATTCAAAAGCATAAAAATGAAACATTTGCCATAATGTAACCAGGCCTATGAATCGGCATAGTGTAACCCGGCTATAACAACAATTGACAATTGTCAAATTCATGACACTTTAGTCGTGTTTTGTTGTTAATTTTTATTTCATTTCCTAATTAAAAGTTAATATATAAAAATAAATAGTTACACATTTTCGTCAGTAATATAATATCGTAACGCACCGTTTTAGCTAACGCGAAACAATAGTATTTAATACTTGTGTTTTTAGAGGTTATAGTCATAAATTTTAATAGTAGTTTTGTGTTATAAATAAAATTATTTAAAACTGTATCTTATATCCGGATTGTTCCGTTAAAAAGTATTGTAGGTCCGCGACGACTTGTTACCATAAATTTGGCCACCGGCTTGTCATGTAAGAATGTCCCGTAAGAGGTCCCGATTAGGCGAGGAAAATATGATTTCTCAAGCTGGTGATTCGGAGGGTACGAGCGTCCGCAACGGCAGCGATCATAGTTTCTCCAGCGCAAACAATCAACTGGACACTCCACAGGTATGTTCTGATCTATTTACTTACATAATACATATGAACTATAACATAGTTCCATAGCAACTACAACTTTCATATGCCTGCCATGAATTTGCTGAATGAATCGACTGTGATAAACGGAACAATTTTACACTTATCCTATGGTTTCGTAAGACCAAGTTCGCGATAAAAATGGAGACTTTGTTTCGGTGTAAGTCTGTTTTATGATATACTTGGTCTAATGAAGCCATAAGGTTATGAAAATACAATAAAGTTCTTTTAAGTAGAGTTATTTATTGATACAATTAGCTTTATAACTTAATCCCATGCTCCTCAAATAATACCTCAGCTAGTAACTACAGAGATTATTTGATCTGCATATTTCCTTAAATTATTGTACAACAAACTTACACTAGATTAATTTAGTATGAAATACAGATTTGATATAAGATATGATAAAATGATTAAGATATAGTGTTATTCACAAATCCTGTAGGAAGTAAAAATTGGGTAACAATTGCTAGGCCACAATTAACATATATTTTACAGCTGCAACCCGTTACTCTATCTGCGCAGAACTTTAAAACATAAGTAGTCTATTCTTCTTCCAGACTGTTCTACATCTGTGCAAAAGTTCATTGAGATATTTAGCCATTTAGGAAATACTTTCATCAAGCCGCTGTATCTTTCCCATTTACAATATAAATTAGTAAGATTGAAATAAGGATTCTTCATTTTCTGTTTTCAGAAATAGATTAGGATCAGTGAGCCAGTTCATTGTCCTCTTAACTAGGGCACATGTAATACAATACCGTGCCTCAGTTTGTTTTAGCTCAATCTATAATCTTGTTACAGTGGATGTACTCGCCACAAATATTATGTTACCTATTTATTAAAATAGAAAACAAAAGACAGAATGCAAAATATTTGTTTCACTTCAGTTAAGGGTTTCTTTTCATTCTTTTATTATAAAAATCGCGTAATATATGACGCTCGCATGCAATGCAATATTACACTTAAATAGGTAAGGCGCAATATAACGATATAACAATTTTAAATTATGTATCTGAAAAATATATTTAGTAAACATGTTTTTAAACTGTGTAATAAATAAGAGCAGAAGCGATCGTCAGTAGATCGATGTAGTGGGCTCCCTGCCAACAGGGTGGCGTGATCCCGGCCCGACGCATTGTAGTGCGCTGACCGAGATGCGCCAACATATAGCTTTTTCTAGACATAACCGATTTAATACATAAGAATAATATAAAAAAAACTCGCATAATTTGATTAATGAACCGCTATATAGCGTATGAATTAATTTTATAAATCGCTATTTTGTCGTAAAAGTAAGTTATAAAAAATGCACTTTAATTAAGGGGCGTGATACGACAATGATAATACAAACATACATACTAGTATATGTTTATTTTGACGGCTTAAATATTGTAGTAAGTTGTCGAAAACTCCTAGACAGCTTTAATCGTATTAAAGATAATTTATAACACCTTAGTGATTTATCATTTTTTGAAGTTTTATCGCTTCGTTTACTT
This sequence comes from Papilio dardanus tibullus, assembly GCA_013186455.1. NCBI lineage: Eukaryota > Metazoa > Arthropoda > Insecta > Lepidoptera > Papilionidae > Papilio > Papilio dardanus. Next base: position 190,577 of record QDHC01003745.1, read on the forward strand.
CCTCGTTAGTTTTTAGTAAACAATGTGTAGGATATCGATAAATTAACGCAAACGTTGCGACCTTCGTTACACGAAATGTGACGTAATCGGTGTTAAGGATGATGTAAAAATAGCGCACTTTATTTATAACAGCCAAGTAAAATAGTTTGGTAGACGATTGAGATTTAGTGCCGAATGATCCATGCTAGGTTCGAATTTTTTACGGTATCACCTGATACCGCTTGTCAATAAAATCCAGGATGCAAAATGAATAATAAAAAGACTATTAAAAAGCTACATTCATAGAAATATTTCTATAAATAGATGAATAGTAGAAACGTTTTCATTCAAAGCAAATATTGGTATTGTGGTTGAACGACAATTGTAAGGACGGAAATCTTATATTACATCGGTCGCGCTCCATTTATCGCGATCGTGCTGACCCCGGATACGGTCACTGACGTCTACTGCAAATGCAAGGGAATGCAGTTAATTCAACAAGAGGACATATTTGTTTGTTGAAAAGTACTTTAAAAATTTTCCGTGTGCCCAAAGCTAGTGTTTATCAACTTGCGTATACTATTTTTAAAAGCATGGCTCTACGAAATTTGGCAGAATTTTCAACGACAGTAATTCCGTCATATCAATAAGCTTCAGGCTTTTATCTCTATAATGCAGGAAACAGAGTATCTGATTAGTATTAGTAGCTATAAACTTTTGGGTCACTTGATTGTATTTAAAACTTGCGACACATTCACGACTGGTGTAATTGTACCGTTAAGTTTTACTAAGATGTTCAAAGGCTATGTTTTCACATCATAGTTTTGTTTCTACTTCATGTATTTTTGTACAATAAAGTTTAAAACTGCTACAGCCCTTGACGAAATATATTGGGCTTGGCAAACGCATGTCGGTCACTCAGTCGGTCATTGTCTCGTCTATTGAAATATTATAGTTTTGTATCTTTCAATTTCGCAAGTGTGTCCAAAATATCCCTTTTTAACACTGTTGGATATCCCTCTGCGATGTCATCACAATATCAATCTATTATACAAATCCTTATTCTATTATAATTAACTGAAAATGATACTACCGAACAGAGTGATTTAATAACTGCGTACCGTCTACTCCTATCTGAAAATTAAATCTAATAAGTCTATTAATCATTTATTATGTACTAGCTGTTGCTCGCCACTTCGTCCGCGTGGAATTACAGCCGATGTTACTCGGGGATAATGTAGCTTTATAATAGTGAAAGATTTTTTGCAATCGCCCCAGTAGTTCTTGAGTTATTTCAATACAAACAAAAATATAAAAAATCAAAAATACAAAGTTTCTCTCTTTGGAATATTTATTTTATAATGCATTGTATTTTCTATCCCACGTTTAATAGAAAACGTTAAGGCAGAACTGCGTAATAAAGCAAACATTTGTCCACACGGCATCTTTAATGAAGCAATTGTTTGACGACATTCTTGTAATCCATTTCATTTAACTCTAGCACCACGTTCATTATTTTATACTTAATTGAATCCCTATAGAGTGTTCAGTAGAATTATATTATTTAATTGAAGGATTACAGTCAATAACTATACAGTCGAACCTGAATACGCGAGAGTCCAAGGGACCGCGATATTTATCTCGCGTATAGAGGTTTATCTCTAATCCGAGTTTCTCGCTTATAGAGGTAGCTCGTCCGGACCAGAGAATGACACTAATGATAAGCGAAATAAGTAGCGAAAAGAAGTCTCCTAATACTATTATAATAAATGTTCAACTATCAAATATCGACAAAAGTTTCTATCAAGAATAATTTACCAATACATATTACGAAATATTCGTAGCTAGAAATATGGGTATTTTAATCTTTAAATCCGATATTTGCATCAGTCTAATAAACAGTGATTGTAACTTCCTGATTCCTGACTGAATCTGCATTTGAAATAATATCTCTTTGAACGAAATTAAATTTTAAAAATGTATATTCATAATGTTTTCATATTTTCTTCCATGTAAGTGACCTTAATTAATATTAATGAGTATTGTACGTTTGAAAAGGCAATGCCAGTCTCCTTTGGAAGTTGTAATGAATAGCTGGTGACGCCATCACTGCGTCATAACGCTGAAACGTCGGCGTGCTTTTGTTTTTGTGATTATAAACTTGTTTAATGCTTTTAATTTTCGGTGGAATTATTTCCTTTATACTTTACAATCTTTTTCTTGTATTTTGTTTACTGAGTTTACGTTTTTCTGACGGTCTACATAGGTTTATATGCATCTGTGACGTCCTGTCCTGTCTCTTCTTTCTGTGTTCTCAATTTAAGATATCTTTCTAAGCTAATACTCGTAGCATACTTATAATTTAATATAATAAAAATAAACTTGTGACGTTTAGTCAAACATGAATCATCTGCGATTAGGAAATAAATAGCAATGACGTACATTCAAACAAGTTCAAAACATAACGCTATAAGGAAATTTAAAAGATTTATCGGAAAAATACTTAAATTGCCCGTTTGAAATTCAAACATTATAAAGGTGCAACTTTCAAAATGACACTAGTCTATACTATTTATCTATACTAATATTATAAAGAGAGAAACTTTGTATTTTTGTATGTATTGAAATAACTCAAGAACTACTGGGCCGATTTCAAAAATTCTTTCACCATTAGATAGCTACATCACCCCCGAGTAACATAGGCTATATTATCTAATTCCAGGTGGACGAAGTCGCGCACAACAGCTAGTAATATATAAACCTCTAAGTTCTTCTAATTTGGTTCCTAATATTTAACCATTTTCATGCTTTAAAATATATTTTTCCCCTCGCTAGTGTCATGTGCTTCGCGGTGATTTAATATTTCAATGTATGGTGGGTTTATTGGTACCTGGCTCCTTGTGTCAATTCCATTGTTTATTTTATAGGTCTGAACCGATTTTGGCAAGGGAAGTGTCGTGAACGGTTATAGGGGTATTTGATTTCTGTTAATTCCTACTATAGTGGTATGTAGTTTTTGAAGAAAATTTTCCTTGGTTGTTTTACGGTCAGAGATCTTAGACCGTTAGTTATGGAGATCCTGCGGAATAGGTTCATCCGCTTTTGTTAAATGTCCTGTTATCCGATATTCAATAGTGTAACTGGAATTATTTGCTGTAGTTAAAACGGTAGATATGGATAATAGAAATCGCGGAGCGTATCTTATGACTGGAGAGTTGAAACCGGCGTCAATATAACGTGTCGTGGTATAACAAGTGAGCGGTGCTGCGGTACAGCAGGGCCGACGGCGGCTTGGGGCCGTGAGTGCCGGCTCGTGAATGCGGCGCGGTGCGGCGGGGCGTCCCGTGGCGGGTCGCGTGTCCGCCGAGCCTCCACGTCGGCGTCGCGCCACCGGCGTCGGCACCCCGCCGTCGCGCCCCGCCGCCCGCGCCGCCCCTGGCTGCCTCATACCATATAACCGATTCGACAACGTCGTGTTAGTCATGCTCCATAGCTAGTAAAGTGCGGACGTGTACATTCCGACTTTAGAGCACGTTAATAGACCGATTTTTGTGTAAAAGGAGCTCATTAGAATAATAGAATTTTAAGTATCCCTTAATTTCAAATTTCTGTGATATTTTTTTATTTTTAAAATTTCTGGAAAATATGCGAGAGACATTCACGCCCGTGTGCCGGTAATACTTTGGAACTGTGTACGTAATCTTAATTAAGAAGTGCAGAACAATTAGTTAAAAATGTCGTCTGTAACGCTAACTACCACACTCACCAATGGCCACTACAACGGCAAGTTGGAGACGCTCGAGACAAACTTGAATGGTTACAGGAAGAATGGATATGTAAAACGCGAACCAGTTGACGTATCGGTGAGTTACAACTTTATAAATTTTTTTTTTTGCAAATCAATAATTGTACAGATTCCGTCCAAATAAAACATACAAAAAGAGAAGGTGCCAAAAGGACTACATTTAACTAAAATCGAAATTATAGAAAATAAAAATAGTGAAAGTATTACCGAGGTCGCTTAGTCGTCGCATAGAAAGTTTTATTTACATTGGTCGTGAGTTTTCGCACTACTAGTTGAATAGTGGTGTACAAAGTGCACGGTGCCCTGCGCCGGCATTAGAATTGAATGCTTGGAATTCGTTCCGATGACACAAGCACGAATAAGGTACTGTTCGAACGTGACCAGCATTCATTAGTCGATATTAAAATAATATACCTTCAGTCGTTTAAACACACAAGTGGTTATAGACTCAACGAAGAATCGTGCAATCAGTTCTCGGGTCGACTTTTCCGGATTCCAACCCCCTTATTCCGAAAAAATGTATAAAGTTATGCCATAAACGAGGACCAATAAGTCGTCGATTATACGATACTGGAGGACACTCGGAACTTAATAAGATAGACCATGGGTCTCATTGGACCAAATTATGTATCATAAGAAGTACCAGAAACAAGGATGTTCTGCATTTCGGAATACATTTTATGAATGTACCAGAACCAAACGTAGAAAGTACAACAGTAAAGCTGATTCTCGTTTCGGAATAAAGCAGCAAATGTTCTTATAGCAACATTTATAAACAAAATTAGTTAGTCTGCTAAGCTAAAATAATAATACATTATGTATTTATTAGTAATTCGTATCCATGTATCGATAAACTATCGGATGTCGGACCATATGATAAAAAGTAAAAACCCACACATCAACTTTTAGAACCCAACAACCTTGGACAGACAGCCACTCGAACTTTTAGTGCGGATACTGACGACCCGGGAATCGAATACGGGTTTATACCATTCGGTTTAAAAATAAACTAGCTGTTGTGCGCGACTTTGTGCGCATGTAACTAAATAAATATCCTATGTTACTCGGGGATAATGTAGTTTTCTAATGGTGCAAGAATTATTAAAATCGGCCCAGTAGTTCTTGAGTTATTTCAATACATACAAAAATTCAAAGTTTCTATCTTAATGGTCGGATTTATAACTCAAATAAGTTAGGTTAAATAAATTATGAGCACGTTTTAAATATACCTTAGAATAGATCTATTGACAAAATCATTAATTTATTAAAAACAAGAAAATAAATTACCTCAAAGGTTGTTACGTATCAATTTTATCCATAGTTTCTGTATAGCTGCATGTTATACCTATTCTTACAACGATAATCTCATAATTATCAAGTTATAAACATATGCTAAGATCATAAGACCAAGACCCTTGTATTGTTGCATCATCAGAGGTAACTAAATGAATAATAAATCTACAACTACACCAGCTTTTTTACGACTCATCTATACTAATATTATAAAGAGAGAGACTTTGTATTTTTTAATTTTTGTATGTATTGAAATAACTCAAGAACTACTGGGCCGATTTCAATAAATCTTTCACCATTAGAAAGCTACATTATCCCCGAGTAACATAGGCTTTAAATAATAATTATAGATTCTACTAAGGTTTTTTTACATAAAGCTTTGGATTTTAACTTCAAAGTTGTCTTGAATAAGTTATATAACACACTGCACCATATTATGTGTAGGTGTAACTTAGGAGGAGGTGAGTTCCACTCGTATCGTATTGTACTTCTTATCACATTTTAGCGATTGGCTGTTGGGATTGAATTGAACCGGATTCTCGTGTTGGGTTTTTGACCCGAACTGCTGATACGGAGTTGCGATGTCGGCGATCAGGGTTACGTAGATAAAGAAAAATAAGAATTATATTAAAATTAAAGCTTTTTAGGAATAAAATTGAAAGTTTTACGGATATTCATCTATACTTCTGTACTAATATTATAAAGAGAGAAACTTTGTATTTTTGTATGTATTGAAATAACTCAAAAATTACTGGGCCGATTTCAAAAATTCTTTCACTCATAGAAAGCTACATTATTCCCGAGTAGAGTTTTTTATATCCACGCGGACGAAGTCGCGCACAACAGCTAGTGTGTTTTATAAAGTGAACTTTTAAAACTTTATACGTGTGACCAGTGAGAGAATATGAAAGATAAAAATTTCGACCCTTTATTGAGTTTTATCAACGTCTACATTTTTTAAACACATTTCGCTTTATTTCGAAACGAGAATCAGCGTTATTACTGTTGTACTTTCTACGTTTGGTACTAATACATTCATGAAATTTATTACAAAATACAGAACATCATGGTTCCTGGTACTTCTTATGATACATAATTTAGTCCAATGAGATCCTTAGTAAGTAGACCAGATTTATTTCCGAGCGTCCTCCAGTATCGTATAATCGACTTATTGGTCCTCGTTTATCGCAGTACTTTTTTATCCGGAATAAGGAGTAAATGACAATTTAATTTAACGTAAACATATTTTTAGCCTTAAACAATTGTTAACAAACAACTAGCAATGTTAAAAAAGAGCTGAAGGCAACAAATAGTGAGTGGCGACCTTTGTAACTGTATTGTGATTTTAACGTCACTACTGTTTGCAATTCAAGAGGTATGTAGATTAAAAATGACACGAGTGATGTCATGAATAGAAATCCCAGGGGTTTTTTCCTTCCTGTCATAAGTTTGTTACTTATTGTTACTTAATGGATACAATTTCGAAATATCCCGTTGCATGCGCATCATTACTGACTTCTGAATTAAAATGACACATCACCCAGCACATCACGTGACTTGTGTAACTTGTACACAATAAAGTAGGTGAGCGTAATGTATGTTAATATATTTGACTTTCAATCGAAACATAGACGTGAAATGTTAGAAATAGAGGAGATATATTCTTTATTTTAATAACATACCGCTTTATTCCGAAACGAGAATCAGCGTTATTACTGTTGTACTTTCTACGTTTGGTACTGGTACACTAATACATTATAACCCAAAATACAGAACATCCTTGTTCCTGGTACATTTTATGATACTTAATTTGTTCCAATGAGACCCCTGGTCTACCTTATTTAGCGTGTTTAGGTCCTTCAGTATTTTATAATCGACGAGTTATTGGTCCTCGTTTATCGCAGTACTTTATACCATTTTTTCGGAATAAGGGGAAAATGTTAAAAGTACACGAGATGTAATTTTTACTTTAATAGCAAAAGGTTTTATATATATTTATAATTATACTAGCTGTTGTGCGCGACTTCGTCTGCGTGGAATTAAATAATGTAACCTATGTTACTCGGGGATAATGTAGCTTTCTAATGGTGAAACATTTTTTGAAATCGGCCCAGTAGTTCTTGAGTTAATTCAATACATACAAAAATACAAAGTTTCTCTCTTTATAATATTAGTATAGATTAATCATTATCATTAGTGATATTCGTATTTCGCAACTGTGACCTAATGCTTGACGTTTATAGTAATTGTAGTTGACGTCAAGGATGAAGTTGAAGAAAAAGAGTTGGGTCAAACACAGGTCAAGACTACCGGTTTCAGTAGAACTTTGTAATAATTTCATAAATAATTGCTTTTAAATTGCTGCACATGGTTTTAGTACATCTGTGTGTGTGAACAAACGCGTTTTACCGATATACATATTAAACCTACTCTTTAATTTATGGTTTTCAACCTTGACGGTGAAGTCCTTTTCAACCCTCTGTCCTGTGCCAACATCATTTACCTTCGAGTCGACATCCACTTTCTTTTTTATTTTGTCTATATAACTTGGCTTCGGTCTTCCTCTCTTACCTAGTAGAATCTATTAAAAAAGGTTAAAGGTTTTGACCCATGATGGGCTCCATTTTCCGCAACTCCACGACTAGCGCGTATTTTGCGTGAATACACATATCTTTGAATTTCTTCGCCGATATGTGCAGGTTGCATCACGATGTTTTCCTTCACCTTAGAGCGTCGGTAAATATGCACATATGAAAATCGAAAATCGAAAAATCTGTTATACCTAGTACAAAGAAAATTCACAAATGTAAAATTGATATAGATTTCCTTCAGCCATTTCGTGGTAACCATAAATCTTATCGTAGCTATAACAGGGACGTAGCAAGTCGTAATTTCAAAGGAAACAATCGCCTATATGAGAAACTGCATTTTTAATTACATCTTATCAATGCTATAAACATTTTCTACACTTTCTATAGCGATGTATAAATTATCGCGAAGTAGTACACGGCTAAAGTCAATATTGTATACACTGAGAATGTAACTTTCCACCAAAATGTATTTCTTGACAATGGATATATTAGTTTTGTAGTAACTTAAAGTAACTTAAGTAAGCTTTCAGAGAAATAATTCATACTTTTTCTTGTATAAGACATAAGGATGGTCCACATCCGCGATTGTGTTGGGATGGCTTGGGATCGCCAAGTTTGGAGAGATTTCTTATCGGAGGCCAAGGTCATTTCGGGTTATCGTATCACCCTAGTTAGTTTTCTTCTTGTATTAATAATAGATTTATTAAGTGATTTATTTAAGCTAATGATTTTCCGACATCTTAATAGATATATTTGCAGAAAGATTTACAGCTTTCTCTGTACTTCACTCTCACCGGTTTAAGTTGTTGCAAAGGGAATCTTGATACTTATATCTTAGTTGGCCATTTTAAAAATCTTTGATTAACTTATAATTATTCATTATGCATTCATTTACATTTAACGTATTAATTATAATTTAAATTTACATTTACGTACGATAATTTGATGAAAAATATGTATTTTTTACGATATTTAATTAGCAATTACTTAGTATTCATTTACTTTAATTGGGAGCCACTTTACGTCATCCTTATGGACGTGTGAACAACCTTCCACGTGCATGAGAAATATACGAGTAATATGAAAATTTTTGTAAATTAAATTCCAAAAACTTTAAATAAAATTATAATAAAGTATTTAAATCTGGAAAAACCAGATCCAATTTGAAAACTGCATAAAGTAGATTTTTTACTACACATAAATAGTGATTTTACACGTTTTTTTTTTAATTGTCTAAATTTATTCGTTATATTACTATTATGTTGGAAAAACTATTGCTGTATATACTCTTAATATATGTCATTGTCACGAGACTGTCGCGTGGTTAACGTACGATGTCGCAACACCAATGGAGGAGTACGCTCGCACAACTGCCCCTCCACATACGAGTAGCAATTAATTCTAATGTTTATTGTACTGTTTTATATAACACATGAGAAATTGATAATTGCTTCATCACCACACGTACTTAAAGTCCTATATCCAGAGGCGGATTATCCCTAAGGAAAACTAGGCACGTGCTTAGAGTAGTTACAACGGGCGCGCGAGCTTAGATTTTTTTTAATAAATAGAAAAAATAAAATATCGATGATTAAGAACTAAACTAACTAAGAAATTATCTATAATCTAAATCTATTAAATATCATATTGCACGGCATCGATACACTCGTAAACTTACACAATTTCATTTATGGTTAATAAAAAAACATATATACGCTTTTACAATACATTGTCTGTATGTATTATGCCTATTTTTATACTGCAAATACACGAATGTCGCGCTTAAGGGCGAGCTTTAAGCTTTTTAAAAATAATAGGTCAAAAAATGTTTGCTTGGATCTTCTGTAGTCAACGACTTTGCTTTCTTTATTCGAAAAATGTTTTCCGTGGCATAAATTATAATAATAATTATATTAAAAGCATTAACAGTACCTTTGTATAGTATAGTAAATCTTTTTGTCATTGAAGTTAATGAAATTCTGTGCTCAATACTTAATGGTAAAATATGTCTAAATTCAAGTTGTTTTTGTTACTTACATGTAACTATGTCAATGTTAAGTAACGGTATAAAGTTCATGACCTAAGATCACGAAGAGAGTAAGTGATATTATACATTTTAGGTAAATAATGATTGAATACTAACAATTTTCTTTTTACAGGAATAAAAACAGTTGGAACTTATTTTAAAATCTCTTCCTTTTCTTTGGTTATTTATTTATTAGTAATCAGTTTTAGAGAGACAAGGACTTGTAAGTGTTTATCTTTACTAATATCATAAATATTTTTGTATGAATTGAAATAACTCAAAAACTACTAGGTCGATTTCAAAAATTCTTTCACCGTTAGCTATATGGTCCACAAGTAATATAGGCTATATTTTTTATTCCGCGCGAACCAAGTCGTAAGAACAGATAGTAGATAATAACATTTTAAAAACTGTTATTTTCTTATTAAATTAGAATGCCGGTTCTGACGTCATGAATTAAAAATCTACAGAATGTTTAAATCCGTGTTTAAATATCAATTATAAAAGTATATGATATTTACCACTCGCACTTCCCGATTCTATGGCCTTGAGTATTTCTACGTACGTGACTGCTGATGGAAATCTTTCATGTTTCTCATTTTTTCCGCTGATCTTTCATATACAAGTATGCTATTTCGATCGCATATCTAACTGCTAATAATTACTGGGTTTATTGCCATACTCAAAGCCCCCAAGTGCTCCACATTAGTAAATATTTGATCACACAAAATTAACACTTCGTCACATACAAGACGTTTCCAAAGCATCGATTTATTTTAAATACTTATTAATACAAATACAAATACAAATAATTTATTGATAATATAAATTACACGTCTTTTAAGGAAAAATAATTGTGTTAGGTTAATAAAAAACTAACAATTTATATAAGAACAACACGGTACTAATCAAGCTAAAAAAATTCTTCTACTGAATAAAAGGCTTTCTGTAGCAGCCAAGATTTTAATCTTACCTCGATGTAATCGTTAAGCCAGTTACAGACTTTTTAACAGCACACTTAAAACTGTACAGTTAAAAAACTGATTGTCTATAGCCGGCTTTATTGTTACGTAGCACAGAAAACATGACGCGTTGATAAAATATTCATCTACGAATTAAATTGCGACTTCAGCATTATGATGGAAAATCAATATTTATTGAAGGTCAATCGTGAGCTACTAAAGGCACCGTCTTCGTAATAAATGTACAAAGGAACATAATTTTGACAATATAAAAAAAGATTCTGCAAAATTCCATTAATCTTTTAATAAATATGAAATGCAAGCAGATTTAATTTAAAAATAAAACTCAGAATTATCAATATTTTTTGTAAAATCGCATATGCACGTGTTTTGAGTGTAATTACGCAAGCTTCTATAAATAGCAAACTAGTCACAACATCGCAAGAGCCGGCAATTAAATGATAAGGGATGAGATCGGTCACGCGTCGGCGTCCAGCGGACATTGTTGACTGGCCAGTAATGGCACATCACGCCACTATTGCAGATAAACACAATCACAATAAAACCTTTGCCACCCACTGCTCATGTTTAAAAATAAATATTGTTCACATCGACAATGATTTTGGCCCCAAGTCTCTCTTAGATATTTTTTTATAAGTACGTACAAAGTGGTATTCGCAACATTGAAATATTTTTGAAAAGTTTAACTTAACATTTTGATTGGATTTAATTAATTACTAGGTATGACAGGCCTTTAAATTTTACCTATTGTTTAAAATTAAATTAAATTTTTATCCTCGTCCCCAAAATATACTTATTAGGCACTTAATTACTTTTAATTACCTTGTTTTCACGTGAATATTTAGTTCAAAATAATAAAGTTGTTGTCAATAAATAAATTTAAATTATAACCTGAATGTGTTTTGTTTTAAAATATATATTTTAATGATTCGCGAGAGGCTCAAAATAATGTTATTTACAAAGTTAATGGACTTTTTGTATTTGGATATGTAATTTTTGCTAAAGCAAACAGCGTAATGGAAGACAAATGTACATTCGTGCACCTAAATTTTAATCTAAATGCCTCAAACACCTTTAGACCCCTTATTTTATTAAGTACCCATATTTTAGGTACTTTAGTAGCCTTGCTTCGTACTGTTGGCTTTTGTTGGGTTAAAAAACACTGGTTTCATTCGATTCCTATTCTACCCAGACTAATTATTTTTTCATTCGATTTCATCGAGAGTCATTCTCTGGTCACGACGAGCTACCTGCATAAGCGAGAAAAATATCACGGCTCCTTGGATTCTCGCTTATCCAGGTTCAACCGTATCATAAAGTATAACCTCCTTCTGTTGGAATTCGGTTAAAAAATGTATTTTGTTTTGTTGTAGTC
>QDHC01003745.1:205975-222122 GCA_013186455.1 Papilio dardanus tibullus
TCATTATGCATTTGGGTATGAAAATAGTAGACTAACTGTAGTATTATTATGTCTTTTTCTCTATCTTGTTTGTTGTTGACTTTTTTTTGTATCGCGAGGGAAATCTTTAAAAGGTACCCTGCCTTTTGGGGGGAAAGACAGGGTTTTGTGAGATTTCTACCGTCGCCAGAGTCCCAGAATTTCCTGTGGGAACACACCGGGACTTGACGATCTATATTGCCGAAAAAAACACTCAAATGTGTCTTAAAATACAACATATTTTCAATGTCCACTTCGTCCAAGAACAAGCAATATTGTTAATATAATGTAATTGTAACTGCCTGTGTTATATATGTATGTAATTGTGTCAGGGAGTGCGTGTCGCCGCCGCCGGCGAAGGCGCGGCGCTGCGAGCCGCAGTGGGAGCCGCACGCAGGTAACTGGGTAACTATGCTTCGCTTGTACTAGAACAAACACCTACATGCATTTACCTCCCTCGCCTAACTAAAAAAAAGATCTTATTAAAATATTAACATTTTCCAAATTAAAATATATGTAAACCTTGATAAGTGAGAAACCTCTATAAACGAGAGTCATTGTCAAGTCCTAAAGAGCTACCTCCATAAGCTATATAGCTATAAGAGACTCCTCTTAGCTAAAATAGAAGAAAGAAACTAAAAGAAAAGGCAGAAACTCTCTTATAGCACTTATAGCTTTAAGAATCTCTGATTAAAGAGAAACCTCTCTAAGCGAGATAAATATTGCAGTCTTTTAGATTATCGCTTATCAAGGTTCGACTGTATTAACATTTTTTATTAGAAGAGGGAAATAAATGCAAAATAGCACGTCACAAGTATTGAGCAATGCATTTCTTTTAATATTGTTGTAAACATTGTGATCACTTTAAAACTAGCTTGTAGACTTCACTTAGTTTAATTATTTTAATTAACTTCACAAAAGCTTAAGTCTTACTTAAATATAAAAGCATTATTAGTTAATTTATGTTGCAATGTTAGATGTTTTTAATTTAATTAGAAAAAATCAAGTTTAATGGGCATGATTGTAAAATAGATTTAGCTTATAACATTTTGATATTTAATGTTTTGGTTTGTTGCATGCATAACGCATAAGTTGTAAACAACATCTAATCCGCAAGTATTCTAGAAACTGAAATGTCAGTTACTATCACAGAGCTGTAAGATTTTAACCTCAATTGACTTTACAGTATTTTATATTTTTCCTTTAGCCTACGGCTTCATTAGCCCAAGTTCAGGATATAGATATCGCCAAAACAAAATCTCCGTTTTTATCTCGAACTCAGTCTAATGAAGCTGTAGAGGAAGGTAAAGCATAGCCAAGAAAAAAAAGGTAAAGGATTAATAGTGTAAAATCTTAATGTTTATGACATTTCAGTGTAATAAAGCCAACATATTGTAATAAGTTTCTTCTTAATAAAATGGTATTAAGTAGTGTTTTGTGTCAGATGCATCGAGCTCTGACGGCGCTGGGGAGTCGGAAGAGGCAGCGCAGCGCCAGCTGACGGACGACGGCTCCGACAGCGACGACGACGACTACCAGGACACCAGCCCCTACCTATAGGAGGAGCCGCCCGACGTCGCGCGCCTCACACTCTGAGCCGCCGGCGTCGCCGCCCGCCGCCAGGCCTTCGCCCCCGCGCGGGCTCTCGCATGGACTTTGTATGTTGCAACGCCTTAGAAAGTGTCGTCAATCGGCTTGCAACATATCTAATTAGTAATTACACACGAATGTGTAGTTATAGTAGATTTACATCACCGCTTACCCCGTCGGGGTTACGGCGTTAAGATGATCGTCGACTTATCGTGGCTTAGTGTAGCCGATAGTATTTTTTTACTATGAATCGTCCATTGTCAACGATGCCAATGGAGGGGAGTGCATTTCGTTCAAAAATACCCCTTGTGTTAAATTATTTTAGTGTACGGCTTCGAAATCAGCGTGTCGTCTGTCTGCGGGACTCGCGTGAATGTATTTTATCCTATTAGGTTTTAAAAATGTATTTACTTTATTTATGATGATTTTTAATTGTAAATTTTATCTCAATATAATGTTTGTGTGCGCAGCGAGCGCCCGCCGCCTACGCCTTGTTTGTATTCTACTTTTTGACAGTTGATTAAAGAGGTGCTTATTTTATGCTCGTTTCTTTTAATACCTTTTGTACTTTCTGTGTATTATATTGGCTACTAGCGACCCGCCCCGGCTTCGCACGGGTGCAAATCGGTATAATGCGGATACTAAATACTGCAGTGTTTGCAATGTAAGCGCTGAAAGTGTTAATTTATGACATGATATTAAAAACTTCTAAATTATCAGTGTTACTCTACTATATTGTGAATGTATTATACATGAAAACCTTCCTTATGAATCACTCTATCTACTAAAAAAATTGCATCAAAATCTGTTTAGTAGTTTTAAAGATTTAAGCATATATAGGGACAAACATAAAAAAGCGTTATTGTTTTATACTATGTAAGGATATTGACCTTTGGTGTTGAATAAAAATCAAAAACCAACAATACTGCTATCATACAAAAGAATCTGAGAAGATTAAGAGGTGAAAGGTCTGAGAAATATCTGGAGTTCTTTATTACATAATAAGTAAATAATTGTAATTAAAAGTAATATTTTTTTATACCAAGTATTTTAAATAAAAAGTTTAAATTAAATAGAAAAAAATGATAATTGAATTATGGAAGACATTCGTGTCTAAGAAAGAAAGCTCAAACATACTAATAACATGTTTATTTGTTCAGTACAAATATTATTACAAATAGGAAATATAGAAACTACAGTCATCTTGTACTTAAATTATAAAATTATAATTGATTCAGTTTAAAAATACTAAAAAAAACCTTAAAAAAATCTACAATATCGCTGATGGAATAGTCAATAATGTATGAAACTGACAATGACATTCAATAATTCATGTGCTTGTTATATTTGAGGTATCGAACATCATTGTCAGTTTCATACATTTTTGACATTTGCTATAGAATTGCATCATAGCTAATGTAGTTTGGGAAATCCCCCAGAATACACTTTAAAGTTATTCATTCTATATTAAATGAGTTTTCCAATACATAGGAATTATTTCATAATATTTCAATATGATTTGTATTTGTCATTGAATGGTAATATTGTTCAACTAAAGTTACATTATGAAGATATTACAATAAAAATAATACAATAGATTCATTATTACAACTTAAATAATAATAAAGAAAATATGTTAAAACAATTTCTAGATATTCACTTATATTATCACAGTACTACCAAGAAATGCATTTGATCCTAGTTACAATAAAATGAAGACAAAAATTAAAGTTCAGATTTCTCATATTTACTTCCCATCTCACCCTTGGCTTTAGGATCTACCTTTTCAGACAAACAAGAGTCATCTGTGTTCTTCAAAGCATTCTTTGTACAAAGGAAATGTTTCAAATCTGTCTCACCTTGATGTTTCCAATACCACTCTTCAATCGCGGACTCATTCTCTTCCAGGAGGCTCTCACATTGAGTCTTCATATGAGTGATTTCTGCGGAGGGCTTATCCCACAGTTCATACGGTATCCCAAGATCTACCTTAACCCCTTTGTCTACAAGACCATGAAGAGTTTTAAACGTTTGGCTCATACCTTTCGCGAAACGAGTGCTGTCTTGCCTCTCTTTATGAATATTATATTCTAGAATCCTCTCGCACACTCCCTCCAAAGATTCGATTAGCCTCAACTCTGATTTCTCGTACTTAGTTTTTTTCTTTGGCTGTACATCATCTAACGAATAACCAATTTCGATAACCTCGCGCACTTTGCCGGTTTCTTCTAGCCTTCCCTGTAGTTCTGTTGCCAGCACTTTGCAAACTTCGCATCGATTGGCATACTTAACGCCTACATCTTCTTCAGTCTTCACATCTACATCATGGCTACATAAAATGTTGGCTGAATAAAATATTGTTAAGTATATAAGTCCCCTGAGAAACATTGTGTAAACCAGCCGTGTGTAAGTTAAATCAAAACTATATAAGTATTTGCGGTAAATGGTAGTCGCTTAACTTGACCAATTACACGAAAACCTCTCAACTTCGGCCAACCAATCGATGTTTCGTTCGTGTTTCTTGGAGTTTGATTTGACAATGACAAATTTGACAGACAAGTTTTTTTTTTAATTTTAAGGCATTGGAAAGACATGGTAAGTCTACTTGTGTCAAAGTGTAAATTATGCCTATTTTCTTTAAAAAATCTCAATAACAGTATTTAAGATATAAAAAATATTATAATAATTTCTAACCCTAAGGCTTCATTAGACCGATGTCACGCAAAAAACGGCCTTATACAGAAGCAAAATTAATAGTGCAAACCCGATCTAATGAAGCCGTAGGGTTAAGAATCATATTTTACTCAATTATCGTTGAGAATCCAGCACATAAAATTAACAATAAGACGGACAACAGATGAGTTTGCTACTCGACTTGGATAACCAAAGTCATTAAATGGATAATATTAAAGCAGGTTTTTTCTCAATATCAGCAAGTGCAAGGGAAATGAAAACTGATAAATTATTGGTTTTCTTATTTTTTGTAACAAGTAACATGGCTTTAGGAACAGATCAATTATAAGTTTGTAATTGAAGTACAAAATGTCCTTCAAGATTTTTTGTCCAGATCCGATCAACAATTTTTTCCAAAGTTACTTCTTGAAATATTTCACTTTTTGATTTTTCTTCAAACTCCAATTTTTTGAATAAATTTATAGATTTAGTGTTTTCAAAATTAATCTTTACTTCAAACATTTTTATTTTAATATACTTAATTGCATAAAGAATCATTAAGATGATTGCTTCCCAGCCTCTCTTCTTTCCTCTTGAAGTTTCTTCTGCTATCATTATTTCTATCTCCCCGACCATTGTTTTCTTATCTGTTATGAAAATATTTATGTCACCAATCATGGAATCTGAAACACAATGCAACTATTTACTAAAATAATAAATTTAACTCCAGGTTATAGAATCCAATAATTTTAAAAATAACTGAAATAACCCTTTTTTATTACTAACCATTTTCATTATAGTTTTGATCATACTTTTGTTTATCCAAAATTATAAATGTGCATTCTGTAAACAGAGTAATAAGTAAAGATACTAAATGATAATAACAAGTATTTAAAAAACTTCAAAATCGTAGTATGTAGTAGTTACTATCATCATCTTCTTGCCAAGATTTTTGCATTTCATACTCCTTTTCCAAAGTCAAAGGCTCTGATGCAGTTAGTTTTTGCAACTCTTCTGACTTCATCCATGTGTGATATCTGTTTTAAAAATAATGGTTAAGAATATTTACAAAGATAAAAGGACATAATGAAATATTTATAACATACTTAGGAACATGATACTCTCTGTAAGGTACAAGAATAATATTTGTGCCCACAACTTTTGTATTCAAATTTAATTTCATTTTAAAATCGTTATGTAAAATCTAAAAAAAATCCAATTTGTTGCTTTTTCTTTTTCTCAATCCATATTCCGTTTTCGGTGCGTTTTTCTGACAGTTGACATTGACACATTTTTGTAAAGTCATTTTATTTTTTTAATTTTTTACGGCATTGGAATATCAAGTCAATTGTCACATTAGAAGAGTCAAGAGCAAATTTTGTTAATTTCTATGAAATACCACTTTTTAATTTACAGTTCCATTCCACTTTTACAACCTTAAACTTATCGTTTTATTTGTAAAAATACACTTCTGAATCACTGGTAATGAAGCACTATAACAAAACTGAATTATTTTCACTTTGACTGAACAGCAACCTGCATTTATAACATAAATGCAGGTTGGTGTCAAACATTTTGACATTTGTAAATATTTGGATTGGAAATTGGAATAAACATTTAACAAAGTATTTAAAAAATTGACTAATATTCTAGACGATTTTTTGGATTATACGTTTTGTAACTAATCGTTAAAATATTTTTGGTTAGCGGTTTGTAGCCATAAGATATTGTTTATATTATCAAATCTCGGAAACTGATAAACTTTATCGTAAGTCTATAACTTGTCCCCGTTTGATCAATTAAGTGGGTGGAGTAGGTGCTTGCTAACTTGAAGGGAGAACAATGAATCAATTTGAAACCGAAAGACGGCTGTGCTGGAGTTATGGACTCTTAGCTGTTCTACTTTCGATATCTGTCGTGTGTATTGCAATACCTTACAATCATTGGCGTTTAACTCTCGACGTATGCCCTGGAGGATACTTTGAAAATACAAACTGCGGCTGCATCTTTTACGGTTTAAGTACATTCCAAAACTTCAATGGTGGTCACAACTCGTACTGCTTGTATGCCGTATTCGCTCCCCTTCCAATAATAGTCTATGCTCTTGTAATGGCCTCATTTCATATGTACAGAGTTTGTATAAACAATGTTGGTCAATATGAAGGAGAGAAGTCTACAACCGTTGAAGAAATGTAAGTTATTTAATTAAGACATATTTTAAATACAGTGTGACCGTGCAAAGCCCTTTTTCAAATTTCTTGTATGTTTAAAATATAATTTTCAGAGAAGGAGAGACAATAGTGGTATCTTCGAGGGCAAGAATATCTCAGCGTAATGATGCTGTCATTTACTGTTGGATACCAACCTCGTGTATTGCTGCACTATTTGCAGTTTACAATCTAGTCCATGCTGCCATCATAACTGATGGCTTTTTAAAAACATGTATGCAGTATAGAGGATATTTAGTCCGTGTAAGTTAACCTTTATGCCAAGTTACGTAGTTTTTAATAAAATAATGAATGAAAACTTTATCTTAGCCGGGTTACTGTTATATAAATCAAAACTAATGTGCGCTTGTAGTTTTCAAGCAAGAATTAACAAGGCAATCTTTTTAGCGTATATTACAATTACATAGATCTATAAATACATAATAAATTAACTTATATTTATTTGTTTTACAGAATCTCAGAGCTGTCGGTGACCAGACCACAGCTATACATTTCCGACTAAGTTGTCAAGCAATATATGACTTTATGGATTACATACACAAGAACCCGCTGAACGATCGTCGTGGAGACATCATCAACAGCGGCTTGGCGCTGCAGTTGGCTATCATTGCGTCTTGGTTATCGGTTTGTATATGGATAGCTATATCTGTTATGACTTCAATAAGGGCCTACAGAGAAAGGGATGTACTGACCTGCTGTGGGAAATAGAATTTAATACTGGCTTGCTTATAATGTTGAATCGTTTTTTTATATGATTTCAATATGGCTGGCTGCATAAATAGGTAGAGATGAGTATTATTTACTTTTAATAGTTTTTATATAAATTTACGTTTTGTGTTACATAATCAACATTATTGATTTATAATGTCTTACTTATTTTAGTACATTTTAAAAACTGACTCAGTTTTTGAACACAAGTTGAATTTGAAGCAATGTAATCTATCTTTTTATACAGTCGTTAGATTTGGTTTTACCAGAAATAACTTACGTAACGATGTAAGACTGATGAGAATTGTATCCCGCCCACTAATATGCATAATTTAGTATAAGTACAATTGTCCACTAGTTTTAGAATTTCATTCTTCTTAAAAATTAACATATTTAGAGGATATGCACAAAGGGGTTGAATTATGTTGCCTGTTAGGGAAGTATAGAGAACACACAGTACTGACCCACCATAGGGACAAGGGCTGTTTGATGTATTCCCAATTACACCAAAACATTCCATTTGTGTTGTGTTTCGCCTTATTATTTGTACTGTAGTACAGTCGAGCCTGGGTTAGCGAACGTCCAAGGGACCGCGATATGTCTCGCTTACAGAGGTTCCACTCTAATCCGAGTTTCTTGCTTATTCAGGTCTGACTATTTTAACAAATATATTTTTTATGCAATTGTATAATGAGGTACATTAAATTTATTAATTAAAATTAATTACACAAAAATAGTATTAAGTTTTTAAGTGTCGTGCCGTCCAAGTGTTGTATTATTTTAAAAATGTATTTTATTTTTAAGTGAAATATACCTTTTACGATTTAAATGGCGCTATTTTACATCGAATTATGTAATTTATTACTATTTCTAATATGTATTTTATATAAATACAATTTTAGTAACGGATGTATTTACATATTTTTAACAAAATAAAATTCTATGTCCTCAAATGTTTCTGGTTTTTTTTTATTGAATGTTCATTTTAAATATAGATTTTTTAGATTATACTAAATGATGCAAACTGCAATAAATAAAACACAATTTATCATCACATAAAATATATTAACATCACAACAACACTACTTACGTACACTGTACACAACAATTATGGAATATATATCATTATTTTGCGTCTACATAATATTTTAAATGCTTCATTGCAAGATAAAAGAGTAAATGGACAAGATTTTTTTCTAATAAGTGGTATAGAAAGTGGTGTAAAGATTTTTTTTAATAATTAATAATCATTCTTTAATCAAAAATAAATGTTTTTAAAAATTATGTGAAAAATTAAAATGTCTACTCATTAAGAGGCAAAAATATCTCATAAACATTTAAGAATTTAATCTTATACTTTCAGTCGGCACATAATTTGAGAAAATAATATTTTTGCTTCTTGTAAACATTTCAATATATAAAATTATATTCTTTTTATATTATCACTTTAATTTACGTCAAAGATTATATTAACATAAACATAATAAAGATAAAAAATATCTTTACATTGTATGAGTATAATTACCTTTTCTTTGATCACTATTACTTTAAGAAAATCTTAATATCAAAACATAAATTATAAATACATCAATTTGCATTATATATTTAATTTGGCAGTAGGCTATTTATTACAAGTCTAAAGTAAAATCCCTGTAAAACTAAATAATATGGAGTGTAACATCAGTACAACTTTACGTATCATATTAAAATATTGTTTGAAAAACCAAAGATTAGAAAAATTCAAAACAATCATTACAGTGAATAAGAATTACAACATATGGCACTATATTTTTCTATATAATTTAACTTAATAAAGGTAACTTTGCAAATATATTCGAGTAAAAGAGAAATACAATATAGCCTAAGTGTTAGCAGCTATAACATTAATAAATTCTGTGAGAATATAAAATGTTGCTTTAAAACTTTTAAATATGGAAGTTAAAAATTCAACCATCGATTTAGAAAACGCTCAAATAAACTATACCCTGACTCATGGAAAGAAACTGAGTCAAATGACACCTCATACAAATTTGCTCAGTTTAGGCTACTTGACACAATGGAATTGACATACATCCGAGACACAAACGCAGTTGAATCAAAACATTTATGTATATAGAACTGTGAATTGTGAATATAGCTTACTTTGACTTCATAAACCTGGTTAACATATTAAATATAAGCATCAGAGAGTATCATAATTATCAGTTTTGACATTCCTCCTCCCAATTATTTGGTATCAAAGTTTCAATGTGCTGAATAAAACGATTGTAAGTGCACGGATCATCACAGAATGGCATATTCAATTCCATCGGAACTTCAACTTTCGTATTGTTACGGTAGAATAGCTAAAATAGAAAAAATATATTTATTAAGGAGTTTTAATTTAAAAAATAACTATTAACACATGTTATTTTGGTAGTACTTAATAGTCAAATCTGGAGCGAGAAACATCTACAAGCGCGAGTCAATCTATCATAAGCGAGATACACGGATTACAGAGAAACCTCTATAAGTGATACGCTTAACCAGGTTCGACTGCATTCTTTCCATTCATAATCATACAAACACCAAGAAGCAAGATTTTTATTTAAGATCAATCATCGGACCAGCACATCAGACTACTTGGTAGTCACTTTTTTTTATTTCATCATTTATATAAATCTTACCTTAACAAAGAATGTATCTTGTTCGACTTCCTCATGCAGTTCTAAGACTAGACTGGAGCCATACTCGGGCTCCAACAGCTCACTATAGCCGAGCGTGCGCCACAGCGCGACCACATTCACATCATGACCCGAATATATGTATAGAGAACGATCCAAGTTTGTATGACTCACACTATCATGTAAATTGCTTCTTATTTCATTTAGAAATGGTCCTGAAATATGAAATGTATGGAAAAATTGCATTAAAAAACAGTAAAGAACAATTTTGTTTTTAAATATTTAAATATTCAATACAAATAAGTTAGTACTTGCCTACTTTAAACCTTTGTAAGGTTTGATTGTACGATAACAAAGCCAAACTGAGCATGAAAGGAGTACGCATTTTACTCGGAAATACATTCTTTGTCCAATCTGGAAGTTTTAATCCCGCTTCCTGTTGTGTATGCAGAGTACTGTACAGGAAATCTACATTTAATATACTCCGCATGCTCTGATTCGTGTGTTTACTTAAATAATCAAATAACTCGGCAAACTTAGGATCGGCATTTGCCTCTTCTAATAATTCTTCATACATTGATTTCCAAACTTTGCATGGTTTTGTCTGTGCTACTATCTAAAAGGACACATTAATGTTAGGTAAATAACAGTTTAAATAAATTCAAAATACCCATTGCTTTTTATGTGAATTTTGAGTCTTACATTGTCCAACTCCTTAGGCAAGGAGTGCACGGGAACCGGTTGCCATGGTAACTCAGGATGCCACATCTGCCGGTCTGATGGAGGGTAGAGTCCGGCAAGGAAGGTGTAAGCGCTCATCAAGCACCGAGATTTATCACTACTTTTCACATAGACATCCTTCTCGTAATATTCTTCTGGGATAAAATTAGCATAATAATTACGGTACTTTTTACCTAACTCGTAGAGTTGTAGTTTTCCAGCCTAAAAATGTCAGATTGCAGTGGTTAAACATTTTTAATATTACTCAATTTAAATCTTTACTATGTTACAAAATAGGTTAATTACTGTAGAAAATTATAAAACCTTTCAATTCCAAGATCTGAATATATTACTACCCTCATACTTTGATGAACAAATCATTTATACTCACATTTGTCAAACTACCGAGTCCATCGGCCCATTGATAATTCTTAAAAGGATCACTTTTATAACTTGATATCGGAGTTCTAGCGCCGTGACGAAATAGCTACAACAAATTCTCACATGTATTGCTATGTTCCATAATTTAACATTTATAAATTTCATGTACAATACTAGAAATTAATCACTATTAGTTACTCTCTTTATATAGTAAAAAAAGGTGATTTTTTATCAATCTGCAATTGCAGATGCGTTGCCTACCCTTAATTTTCGGAGGAGACACACAGCAACAGGATAATTTCTCTTTATATGCCTCACCTCCCATGGAAAATCCACTTCCCCCTCCCATAATTTCCTTATAAGAAAAGGAGGTTTATCCATAATCTAGGAATACTTACAACAATCACTAGGCGCAATGTTTTAGATTCATAAGGTAGTGTTTCACTGAGGACGCAGTACCCTAACAAACAACTGAGCACTGCCAATCCTAACACAATTACCGCAACCGTGTGAGATCTTCTTGGAATTGGCTGACAAGTTTTCTCCTTCAATACACACGATGATTGCCTTCGCCATGTATGTTCCTCTTTGTCGTATTCCATCATAAACAGTTGTTATTCTAGCTATATTAACCTTAGATTTGTATTATTTCCTTACATCACTGAATTTAAGAACACGGTTACACGATTACATCGCAATGAGATATATTAGAAATATAATTGTTTATTTACATCAGTGAATAAAGAAATAAGATAAAACCCTTGTAAAGTAGACAAACAAATTGGCTGGCATTGGCGAAAAATTTTGTTATTGACATTTCACCACTGACACTAGACCAAATGACAGCGCAAAGAGTAGAAATCAAAGATTAAATAAATCGGAAAAGATAAAGTTTCGTAAATATCATAAAATCAGCGGGTATTTTTTTAAAAGTAATGCATGTATAAATTAAAAAAATACTCGATAAATGATTTAATAATAAATTACTGGACTAATTTAAAAAAAAAGAACTGTGAACAGTACAGAAATTTATTTCGATTAAATGTAAAAAAGTAATTAAACAATTTGTTATATCAATAAAGTGGACGTTAATTTCATTAGTCAACATAGCTTCTTAGATTAATTTAATTTAAAGATAGATTAGTGTAGAAATATTTCTCGATCAGTATAAACAATTATATACAAATATAAAAACAGTTTTGTATACATATAAAATTGTGAAACCTCAAAAGTAAATGCGTATATTTATCACTTTTCCTTACATAAAAACAATAAACTTAAACTTGAGTAATTAAAAATATAAATAGAGATTAGAACAATTAAAGCATTAGTAAATAAATTGTATCACTTAAAATCTATGTTATTTAGACAAAATGATTACATGAAATGTGCAAAAAAATTACATATTTTTTTTGTATAAAAGGCACATGTAAATTACAAAATTAATTTTTATTCTTCACACCCTGATCATTTGCTGCAAAAGGATTGTAATCCCGAAGGCCCACCAGCTCCATTGACATGTCCCAGAGCTTCTTCGCATGCTCATCATTTAGAGCATTGCGATGAGGAGGAGTGGCAATGCAATCACTGTTAAATAATGATTCATAAACAAATGTTCCCTTGTAAGATAAGTTATACAACTTTTCAGTAGGAATAATAAGGAGCTAAATTTTCTACAAATATATAACTACCCCATATTTGTGGTTACTATGAGCAGTTATCATAAAATTTTAGATGAAAAATTGTAAAATTTATCATAAATAACTATATTACAAGTATATGTGGCAGCTGGCTCGTTTGCCACTTTATATTATAAAAAAAAATAAAGGGAAAGTTGTAGATTCTACTTTTCAACACAATCTAATCTTTTTTGATCATAAATTATATATAAATATTGAAAGGAAATGTTTAAATAAACTATACCTGTAATATAATCCGGTTTCATTAGCACATTTCTCATCGACAGAGCAATATATTGTAGTTTGTGCTCCGAGTTCAGCAGATTTCATGAACGGTCCGATCAAGACACCAAACAATGTCCGAGCACCCCAAAACAGTGTGTCGTTCATATGACGCCCGAGCTCAGTTTTTATGACACCAGGGTGAAGACTATATGTGTTTATACCTTCTATTTTATGTTCCTGTAATTTAATTGATTACATTTTACCACACATTCATATTTTTTGTTATTTAGTCAAAGGAGTCAGACTTATACAACACTGATTCTTACAACAACTCTTGGTTGCAACTTCATCCATGTGGAATTAACAAATATAAAATGACATAACTCGAGGATAATGTAGACTTCTTATGGTGACAGATTTTTATCGTCCAGTAGTTATTGAGTTATTTCCATATATACCACAAAAATACAAACTTCACATCTTTATAATATTAGTATAGGTATAGCTCGTAGTTAATATGTAGAAAGGGATAGTTTTTTTTAAATATTATTTTAATAATAAAGCTAACTTTGTTCAGAAGACCATATCAATGATAGTCATAATATTTAAGGTCTTTGATCATTATTTTCATGTAACATTTTTTTTATATTTTTTTAAATCTAGTTTGTGACACTGCAATGTGACAAATTACTTAAATCTTACTTTAAGTTTTGCTGCCAATTCCCTAGAGAACAACACATTAGCAAGTTTACTTTGTGAATATGCCTCCATTGCACTGTACGGTCTTTTCTTGTAGTTCAAATCATCAAAGTTAATGCCATATCCTGAAATATAACAATTTATTAAAATTAACTCTATTAAAATTAACTCTTAAAAAAACTTTTAATATTATGATAGATATTTACTTGTGTGTGCCTTTGAGGAAACTGTTACAATTCTGGCTGGAACACTATTTCTTATGCGCGGCAGTAGCAGCATAGTCAAAAGAAAGTGTCCCAAATGATTGGTACCAAATTGTGTTTCAAAACCATCTTCAGTTTCACCCTTAGGACACATCATGACACCCGCATTGTTTACCAAAATGTTAACGTGAGGTTCCGTGTCTAGCACTTTCTGTGTAAAGTCACGAACGGATTTCAACGACGACAAGTCACATTTCTCGAGTACCAAAGTACCAGTTTCTTGTAAATCTTTACATTTTTCCTCTATTTCTTTCTTCGCTTCTTCACCTCTTTCTAAACTACGACATGCTAATATTACTTTAGCACCTAAAATCAAAAATAGTTTTTAAAGTTGGGACATAATTTTATCAACACTATGTAATTATAAATTAGCATGTACCTCTCTTATAGAAATCTAAAGCGGTTTCTTTCCCGATCCCGGTATTACTTCCCGTTATAATCGCAGTTTTTCCAATTAATTTTGCGGTACTCAAACATCTACCACTAAAGAACGGCATTTTTTATTAAAAAATACAACGAATGTAATGTACAACTTTAAGGAAAATCTGGAGTTTTAATGGATGACAAAGGCTATTTATATAGTTTCGTGTTATAAAATGTTTCACAATGGTTTTTGATATTGAAACAAGATGAATTGGCTATTTGGCGGTTAAATTAATGACGATGCCGTGACGAATTGGTGACAATGACATAACATAACAATTGACAGCCGGATGAAAACTAGATTTTTTTGGGATTTTATGGCCTGGTAACCTAGCCTTTAAGCCAGATGCAGAAAACCATAGAACACACTACAGAATAAAACTGAGATAAACACCATTGTAACATTTTAAAATAATTCCGAGTAAAGATCTTCATCGTAATAACGAGATTTATTACGTATCTCCTTATTTGTAACTATTGTTATAATATTGTCATCGGTCCATGATAAGTGCCATCTCAAACTAAGTAGGTACAATCCTTTGAACGTCTTTACTGTACCTATAACTGGGAATGGGCAACGTACTTTAATATTTCAAGCTTTGCAATTAATAAAATACTGTTACTATAGTTGAGTTGAGCCGTTTTTAATTAAGCTGTAATAATGTCTGACGAAAGATGTTCACGCAAGTTGGCATTAACTTTTAAATATTTCAATAAAAGAGGATTTTATTTATTAAAAACCTAGTTGATGTCATAATGATTTCTTGCAAAACGCCTACAGACAAGAGAGAATACCACAACCA
The DNA here is from genome assembly GCA_013186455.1 of Papilio dardanus tibullus. Taxonomy (NCBI): domain Eukaryota; kingdom Metazoa; phylum Arthropoda; class Insecta; order Lepidoptera; family Papilionidae; genus Papilio; species Papilio dardanus. The sequence goes on from QDHC01003745.1 coordinate 221,049, forward strand.
TACATATAAGAATAATAGATAAAGCAAATAACTTTTTTCCTCGACTTTTATTTCTTTTTTAATATGCTTGTGATGCTTATGAAAGACACCATGGCGGAGACTTTGGAATTTATATGTGCCTTTGGCGGGTTTTTCACAAAAGAAAATTGCTGGGACAGTGCAGTCTGCTGTGGCGAGTAACCCGCTGCGTCGAATGCCGCCGCACCGGTCTGCGTCGGTTTCTGGTGCCTCATCTGATTGGGGACACTTCAAGTCCCAGTCTAAGAAAGGGTTCAAAGGCTTTCCTGGAAAATATTATTTTATCTTAAAAGGGCCTGAATAGTCCTGATACAGGGTGCTTGGCGTACCATTAAAATATTTGCCAAAATCAAAGTTTCATCGCATTACTTTATTGTCAAGTACCCTCATTATACAATTCAACTTTATTTCGCTCTAAAAATACATTTAAGTCTAGTAATGGTTCAAATACTAACAATACTAATATAACTATGTTATAAAATGCCGTACCATGCACTGTTCTGTAGTGATACGCCTGGAAGAGATCATTGAAACCCAAGAATGCGAAGTCCCCTGGTGTCTTGACTTGGTCGACGGCTTTGAACTGTTCCCGTATGTACTCTGCCTCGTCTCTGGTGTCGAGTATGGCGAGGTAGCCGCCTGCGGAGAGGCAGGTGCCGTGCGCCTCGTGCCACGTCTGCGGCTCCGCGTGCGTTATGTAACACGAACCGTTGATACCGAGTTTCCAACCTTACAAATGTTATGTACAAAATATATCAACATATTTTGCATTATTTATAGCTAAATATTTCAATTCATTCTACTCTGGTGATATTGCATGAATTTGATACATATCTACAATGCTGTATCAAATATCAGTATATTTTAAGCGAAGATCGTTGATAAAAATCGTTAATTATCCAATCACAGATAGCATTCGTAAGTCATGTGATGCGACATAAAGTTTTTATAATTAAAAATTGAAATAGTACTTAAGATTTTATGCGATAAACATAAACTTACGTGAATCAAATGTGTCACATCCATCATAGTAAGAGACACGATTCGCTTTTGTTT
>QDHC01003745.1:232759-257030 GCA_013186455.1 Papilio dardanus tibullus
CTCACGCACCACGCAGAACTCCTCGACAGGCTGCTGGCCTCCGCGGGTACGTAATACTTACACTATGGCTTCATTAGACCGAGTTCGTGAAAAAATAGAACTTACGCCAAACTAAAATCTCTGTTTGTATCGCGAACTCGGTTTCATGAATCCGGGGAATTAGGTGTTTCGGCTGTGACACGCTAAGTAACAGTTAATCACTCCCCGCCGCTGTCTGTGACAAACTTTCAATTGGACGACCGGCACGATAAAAACAATAAAAGACCTTTTATTACGTTTCACGGAGATGAATCGACAACAAGTAACATCGGTTCAAATCCCGTAGAAAAGTAGTCTTAGGATCTGATAATCAGAATTCTTATACCATTTAAAGTTAAAAATAAAACTAATTTAAAATTTGTAATATGTTGTCTATTATGTCAACTGACGTTAAGCGGCCGATGTCAGGTCAAATATTAATATAATTTAGTTTGATTATTATAATAGTATAATATCGTGCAGGTGTGGAGCCGGACTCGTTCACGATCGCGGTGTTCCAGCAGCTGTCGGCGAGCGGCGAGCAGAAGGCGGGCGCGCTGGCCCGCGCGCTGCGCCCGCGCCTGCTCGCCGCGCCGCTGCCCGCCATACCTAAACCCAACCTCAAGGTAAACTATACCCACAACTAGACAATAAACACGTCCTAACATAAGTTCTTTCCTAACCGTAGGTTCTCAATTCGTCTGTATGTGTTTTCTTTTTCATTTGACTGGTAATATGTCATTTCGTCTCGTTTTTCAAAATTGCAAATTATTCATTAGATAATTCTTAACCCTATGGCTTTATTACACCGATGTCGCGCAAAAAACGGCCTAACGCCGAAGTAAAATCGCCGTTTTTATCGCGAACTCGGTCTAATGAAGCCATAGGGTTAAGAATTATCTAGTGAATAATTTTAAATTTTGAAAAATGGGACGAAATGACATATTACCATTCAAATGAAAAAAAAAAACACATACAGACGAATTGAGAACCTCCCTTTTGGAAGACGGTTAGAAAAGAAAAAGAAAATCAAAAATCTAATAACCGAGTTAACAAACAAAAAATACTTACTAATCGAGAACTTCCTCCTTTTGTTAAGTAGTCGTAATGCCTCGGCTTCATTAGACCGAGTTCGCGATAAAAACGGAGATTTTATTTAAGTTCGTTCTTATCGTGAACTCTGTACAATGAAGCCAAGGCATGAAATGGACTAGACGTAAAAACCGCGGTAATTCCTTTAAATAAGTTTTTATGAACATAGTATGCTATAAGATAGTGGTTGTGTTTAGATCCGCATGTGTACGGCGAGTATAGTGGAGCCCGCGAGCGACAACGACACGGTGGTGAGGTTCAGCGCGGGTCTGATAGCGGGCGTCGCGCTCGAAGCGGAGGTGGTGCGCGTGCGCGACCCCTCCGCGCTGCGCGTGCGCGTCGCGTACCCGGACCGTCGCGTGCACGCGCTCGTCCCGCCCACGGACCATCTGCGCACGCTGGACCATCTAGACAACAGTTAGTGACACACCATGAACAACTTTCTTTTTTTTTGGAGATTTTATGGCCTGGTAAACCATGAACATGAGAAGCGTACTATAGACTGCGACTGTATAATCTTCGACATATTCATAGCATACCATAGACAACTACGGCCACTTTAATTCCTTTTTTCCACAGTTACTAATCTGTACTTAATATTACAAAGAGTTATGAGTTATATTTGTTGAAATAACTCAAAAACTACTGAGCCGACTTAAACATTTTTTCATTAAAAAGCTACATTATACCCGAGTAACATAGACTTTATTTTTTAATTCGTCGCGAACGAAGTCGCGAGCAACAGCTAGTATAATATTCTATTAATTATTCACTGACTTTAGCAGTCATATCTATTAATAGATTAGTGGGAATAGTATTTGATAGTGATGAAGCAAACCATAGGCAAACGACGATATTTTTATAAAAATTAAAAACCATGTTCTTACCCTAAGGCTTCATTCGACCGATGTCACACAAAAAACGGCCTTACGCGGAAGCAAAATATCCGTTTCTTGCGCGAACTTGGACTAATGAAGCCGTAGGTTAACCATAAATGTATTATTCCAGACGACGACGGCACACAGAACGTTCGTTTACTAACAAAAGTGTTGATATCACACGGCGTGTGGACGGAGCCGTGCGGTGTCGACATCTCCGTGTGCCTCGCGGTGGAGGAGGGCAGCGGCCGCGAGCCCGCCGCGCTCGTGGAGCTCTGCCGCCCCGTGCGCGTCACCGTCGCACCCAAACCAATCAAGAGAGGCATATAGACAACTGAACTAAAAGACTAATGCCTCGGCTTCATTAGACCGAGTTCGCGATAAAAACTTAAGCTGAAGCAAAGTCTTCGTTTTTATCGGGAAGTTGGTTTAATGAAGCCAAAGCACAATGAAGAAACTGGTAGTCGACTATTTTACTAATCTTATACTTATCCCAAGGGTTCATTAGACCTAACTAGGACTAATGGAGCCATGGGGTTATAATATGAAGTGGTAAACAAGCAAGCGGCCACCTGGATTCGCTGAAATAGCAAATCGATAGCAGTCTACAGACATCTGCAGTTCCAGATGCGTTGCCTACCTTTAATCTTCAGAGGAGACGCACAGCAAGAGGATAACTCCTCTTTCTATGCGTCCTCTCTCTCCAAATACACTTCCCCTTTCCATCATTTCTTTATAGGAAAAGGATGGGACGGGAAAGTGGACTAAAATTAGGTAGTCCACTGTCTTATTAAAGCAAATGTGAAAGTTACTATGATTCAATGGATTTTTGTTTGAAAGTATCTCCGGAATAGTCTAATGGATCTTGATAAAATTATACATAAATCTAGGACATAGAACACATAAGCTATTTAGGAAGTTTATTGATTTTTTAAATGTATTTTGATATTTCATAGATTTCTGTGTTTAAAAATATAGGCATATTTATGAAATGTTTAATTTGTAAGATTTGTAAATAAAATTAGGTATACAAATAAATTACGATACAAACAAAGACTTTTTATTTATTTCGCTTGTATCACAATCTTTTAATATCAATGAAAAATAAAATCAAAAGTGACTGTAATTAAAGTAATATTTTTATTAATTTAAAATATATCTGTTGTTACTTAATATGAATATGCACTTTTCTTAATCCATGTTGACTATCAGATAAAAAAAAGTTTTTCCTACATATTATTTATTTACAGCAATTCATATATTTCTTTGTACATGTTCTTTCTTCTTTATCAAAGCATTATAACAAAAATAAGGTGAACAATACATTCTAAATATGAGTTTATTATTTTTAGGCTATAATAAAAAAATAGTTGGAGTCATATAGCACAGAATATATATTTGCTATTATAATTAGTTAATGGTAATACCAGGGAGTATAAAATTGATTATTATTTTATACAATGCAAGGGATTTTTATATACTAAATTGCAGGTTGAGTTGGCATTGAACGGGTCAATTATTTTCATCACATTTTTCACTCTCTTCTTTATCTATGTCTAGCAGTTCTAAGCGAGCGGTGCAGTGATATATGAGCTGTTTGACACCGGACATCCAGCTGCACACCGCACTCACATGGTCCACCATTAATGACTTGTGGATCTCATCAGCTCTAGCTGGCTGGTCGTCACGGAGAGCTAGAAAATGTATTAAAATATTGTTAAACTAGCTGTTGCTCGCGACTTCGTCCGCGTGGAATTAAAAAATATAGTTATGTGATTCGGGAATAATGTAGCTTTCTATGAGTGAAAGATTTTTTTAAATCGGCCCAGTAGTTCTTGAGTTATTTCAATACATACAAAAATACAAAGTTTCTCTCTTTATAATATATTGTTAAATTTCATTCATTCATCATGTATCATGACTTATGTAATTAACAAATCACAAAAGAAAGATAACAGTATTCAATGATGTAACTCACCATATGCCAGTTCTTTCATTTGAACTTGTATACTTTTATTTAGTTTTCCATTTAGCCACATATCTCCCATTACGTTTATTCGTTTTTTAACATCATTCCCTTTCGATCCTAAGTCCCCACTGTCGACAAATCCCAGTAAAATATCTTTCACTTCCTTGAGTGTGCTTTCACTGTCAATTTCAATATCTTCATTTCTAGTATTACTTTCTGTGCTTAGTGATGGGATAGCAGGGACCGTTGGCACTGGCATAGGAGGTAAATTGACCGGAGGACTAGACGTTGGTGTCGAACCAGTACCCGACAGAGGAAAGGCGACTCGTTTGTTTAGGAAATTGCGCGGCCTATTAGGTGTGGTTTGTTGCGCACTATATGAAAACTGTGGTGGATCGTTCCAGCCAGGATCGAAAGGCACTAGAAAAGAAAACGCAAATGTTAAAATTGAATCTCCAGATGTTAACAACGAAAAGCGAAACACTATTCACCTTTAGTGCCGTGAACAGGAGTATTATCCATTTTATTCTTAGTTCCTGTGGTAATGGCAAATAACTTATGGCTTATGCTAGGATACACACTTCTTAGCTAATAACTATTAAGTATTATAATAAAAATATAATTTTAATAAATTGATAAACACAGCTGTTTTGCTATCTTGTCACTTTTTCGCAGAGTATGACTGACAGTGACGTTTTATTTGTTTCGGTTCGTTATATTTTGATACATGCTCTGTGGTACACGTAATATGTCAGCTTTGGCTTAAAGGTCTAGGCTACCAGGCCATAAAATCTTTAAAAAAATAATAATATGTCAGCTTGACGTCACCTGTCAGTGGCATTGTCATTCAAAAATCTCTGTTCTTCGGTGAACGTTATGGAATTTCATAAAACTTTTAATGTGAATTTAAAATCAAAAATGCATCTAATCTTACTGTTCGTTTCCGTATATTTCCTACAAATTACAAGTGGTAAGTATGTGTAAGAGTATGAGTGTAAGTCCATTGTTTATCCCCAATATCTTAACACTTACGTGGCCTTATGATATGGAGGATATTTATTATTAAAAATATTTTATGAATGAACTGTGTATAAGAACTCATTATATTAGGGTTTTTCCATCTTTTCTAGCATCCAAAGCTGAATTTGTAACATGTGGGACAATTTTAAAATTAGTAAACACGGACTTAAAGTTGCGGCTTCATTCCCACGATGTTAAATACGGTTCAGGATCAGGGCAGCAGTCGGTGACTGCAGTCGACGTGACGGATGACAATAACAGCCACTGGCTAGTTAAGCCTATCACTGGAGAGACTTGTAAGCGAGGGTAAGTGTTAATACTAAGATCGCTGCCAGACAGCGCCTCATTAACCTTATGCTTAATATATCATCAATTTACCTTTCAGAGCTCCAATTAAGTGCAACACAAACATTCGTCTCCAGCATGTTTCAACTAAGAAGAACTTACACTCCCACTACTTCTCATCCCCATTGTCTGGCAATCAAGAAGTGTCATGCTATGGTGATGATGATGGTGAAGGAGACTCTGGAGACAACTGGACTGTGGTCTGCAACAATGACTACTGGAGGAGAGACACTCCAGTGAAACTTAAACATATTGATACATCTGTGTATGTTTATTATTTCAACTATTGTAATATCATCTGTGGCAACCCTAGGATTGCATATAGGGAGTGATTGGCATTGGCTAGCTAGGGCTGCCATTTACTAGCTTAAAAACAATTAGTTAAAATTATATTGCAGGCTGGTTCTGATTTTTTTTTATATTTTAGATACCTTGCTGGATCCGGTCGAACATTTGGACGACCAATCAGTGGTCAGGGAGAGATAGTTGGTGTCAGTTCACAATACGGCACATACACAGACTGGCAGGCTAAAGAGGGACTTTTTATTCACCCCGGTGACTTACTGCCGCACCAGAATGCTATACATACAGAATTATAAATATATATTTTAGTGAAATTTATATAAGTTTGACAATTAATGTGTAATTGGGAGTTTTTAGCGCATGGACTATTTGTGATTTTATTTAGTTATCTACTCATGGCATTGGTTCCTAAATCTGATATCAGCATTTGTAATGCTGTTATGGAAATAGATAACAGTGCATTTATGTGCACAAACTATGAACATATCTGAATACCTAACAAGTTTTTGTTTTTCAAAAAGGAAGTTTTGATGAGAAATAAAGTTTTGTTTGTATGTTATATGTTAAATTGAAAATATAACCCTTCCATACTTGTAAGGTGATGGTAGTTCGACAATGGGCTCCATTTTCCGCAACTCCACGACTAGCGCGTATTTTGCGAGACTTCACACTCTTTGAATTTCTTCGCCGATATGTGCAGGTTGCATCACGATGTTTTCCTTCACCGTAAGAGGGTCGGGCAAATATGTGCATATGAAAATCGGAAAAACACATTGGTACATGATGGGATAAAAAGGTTAAAGGTTTTGACCCATGATGGGCTCCATTTTCCGCAACTCCACGACTAGCGCGTATTTTGCGTGAAAATACATGATGGGATTTTTTAATAAAAAACATAAAAGACATCAAATTTACTTTTAAGCATTCTTATAAAAGAATATGTTTTTAGATGAAATATATTGAAAATAAATAAAATTCGTTTTATTGTACTAAATCTTTATTGTTAAATGTTAATCATAGTCCCTGCAGAGAGGGAGCTGTAACAAAATTTTGAAAGTTGACAATTTTCAGTGCTTCAAGCATAGAGTGTATTAATACTGATTTTGAACATTTGACTATTTATTGTTAATTCTATATTTTCTATTGATATAATTTCTATCACCCCAAGGCTTCATTACGCCGATGTTACGCAAAAAACGGCCTTATGCCGAAGCAACATCAGCTTTTTTCGCGACCTCGGTCTAATGAAGACTTAGGGATTACAGTAATTAGAGATTGAAATTTAATAACAGTATGGTCTCTATGTTTTAAAGCACAGAAAACAACTAATAAAAAAATATTTTTTTAAAATCAAATTACAAAACTAAATAATTCTAAACGAATACAAATCAACTACATTCAAGCAGAGTAGGTCTTTACTTTAGAGAAATTTCCTCTTTTTTCCAGGTCAGGTAATAAATTAAAACTTAAAACAATTCCAGAATAAAAGTGATGCTTTTTAGAATCTAAGGAATGCTTTGGAGGCAAGAACAATTTTAATATTCTTTAAACTTTAATAGTTTTTTAAAAAAGAAAATATTTTTATATTTGTGTGAACAGTCATGCAAACAAAAGTATTTGAAACTTGTAAATTCGAAACTTAACTTAAATTCACAAATGACTATATAAATAAAAAAAAACTGAAAAACTACACATTTTGTTTTGTATCATGCAGAGTATATTCTGCAAAATTAATGTCAATCATAATTATATATTAAAATTTAAAAAATACTTCTCGTTTTAATCACAAAGTTTGTAAAATAAAATGTTTTTTTTTCGCTAAAACAATTTTTAAACTAACAAAAAAATATTCACTGTCAAACTATAAACAGTTTTGAACGTGAGACATGAGTTTTTTATTTTTAAAGCCTTACGCAAAGGTTCTCCAATCTGCAACTTTACTATTTTGGCGACGTACGCAATGGCAACGTTCGTTCCTACAAGCGTCTCCGATACATCACATTGTATTCCGTAAGCCAGTGATACTAAAATCCCAGATTTATGTATGAAGACTAAGGACTTACTTTACAATGTAATTTTTAAACTATATTAAATTTTAAGCTTGTCAAATTTAATCTATATCAAGTTTAAATCATGATGAAATTCGTCATAATTTGTACAGCGTTTTCCTGTATATTAACCGAATTTTGGAATATTTCGGTCGGAATAAGGGTTAGTTTTTATTCTAACAGATTATAATTATTTGAGAAAAGAATAAATATTTTTAAGAAAAGCAGATCCAGTAGAAGCTATAAATTATTTTAAATTACTCCTTTGGTGTAAAATTATAAATAATTAGTCGTTTTTTTGTGAATATTTTAGAAATAAAAGAAAATACGGCTACAAAAATATACGTGGACTGTATAAAGATATATGAATTGTATTTTAAATTTTATATGAGTCTTGTTTAGGTGTTATAATTATTTTTTTTGGTAAAAACAGTGGTTGCAATTATAAAATACGTAAAAGTAATTTTGAAATTACAAGTTTACAGTTTAAAACAAGTTTTACATTATTTCGTTTCTATGAAAATGTAGGAAACTTAAAATAGGGAATTACGGGCACAGCTCTTACCTGAGCCACACTATATTCTGATATCAGATACGAAATTACGAATTTAGTATATTTAATTACTTGTGCCTTCGTTCTAATTGTAAACACACTCTTAATCAATTTTCAAACACAATTAAAGCTGGATTTAGTGTCAACGCTGACGGACGTCGCTGTCAGCACTTACGAACAAAATATTCTTCTATAAGTGTCCGTCAGCGTTACAAAATCAGTAATCAACAAACTACTATACGGTAAAATTTCACCGCGAAAACACTTTTGACAACATATATTTTTTCAACGATAATGTGCAGGACACAAAGTGTTATGTTAGAACCCTACAAGTGCAAATTTAATTGAAAATCGCTGATTCACCTTCAGCTTTATGAAGATTGGTCAACCTTCAAACGTCCCTAGTAATAAAATGTCCATGTACGACGTAACTAAGGCGGAGTAACATTAAATTTGTAAATATTTTCAGTAAATTGTCATAAAATCGATACTAGGGACATAATCAAAACTGGTAAAGTTAGGAATAAAACTCCTGTCCATATCACTAGCATAGTTTTGTTGAGAGAACGCTGTTTATTTTCTCTAACGCATACGTTAAGTTCGTGTACAGTTTCTTGTCGCAGCCGTGCTCCTCTATGGTGCTGAACCTGAATGTACGGAAGTTCTTTTCCACGTCGATGTAAGTGACTGCCTGCATCAGCGGGCACAGAATTATCTTCGTGTGGTCTTGGAAGTTAATCTAGAAAAAAAAAGAAAATTAAGCCATAGATTGCTGTAGGTGTAGGATCTTACAAATATTTTAAATGTGAAAGTTATAATGGATAGATGGCTGGTATTCGTTTCAAGATATTTGGTACATAACAGTCTGGAAGAACATATAGACGATGTCATGGCGAAAGCTATAACGATAATATCACGTGTTTTAGAAAAGATTTTTTTTGTGCGCACAGCAGTTTGTACAAGTAACCGACGTCTATATTTCCCTCCAAATAAAAGACGGGTGCCTTCAAAAGTAGATTATAGGCCATTTCAATTTTTTTGCGGCTGCTAGAAGCAAGATGGCTCATCATCCCATTGCACCTTTGCTTCGGGAACGATACCGGACGGTAAATTTATTTAGTGTAATTTGATTTAATTATAGTTATATTTAAAAATGAATTAATAAATGTCCTGAAACTAATATATCTCGAGCCGTGAAGCTGCTTGTATCTTACCTGCAATGTTCCGTTGGTGAGGTACATGATGACGGCGAGCGTGGTGCGGAACCACTGGTGCAGGTGCGGCAGTCGCGACAGACCGTCGCTCTCGCGCACTTGCACTGACGCACCTGGAAACAGTTTAGTGCTTTAACCTACGGTTTCATTAGACCGAATTCGACGGAGATTTTGTTTCGGCGCAAGTCCGTTTTTATCGCAAACATGGTCTAATGAAACCGTAGGGTAAAAGGAGAAGGTTCTTAATTCGTCTGTATGTTTTTTAGGCATAAAACAGTTTAAAAAAAACTTATAATCATCGAAAACTTTGGTCACTGTGTGATCAACTGAGCGCTAAAGGCATGATAAAAGTTAATGTGAAGAAAAAGCGCATAATTCTATGATCAATAAAATATATTTAACTATGAAGTATGGTTGAATAACCAATGAGCGACCAGTAGGAATTGACAATGACAAAATTATAACAAAAAGTGCTGCTTACCCGCTTTCATGAGGTGCTCAGTCATGTATCTGCGGAAGTATGATAGGAGCTTCATCTTCTTGTCCAGCTCGGGCGGGTACTCAGTCATCGTCATATACTTCTCCGCGCTGTGCCGGTCGATGTAGTGCACGTTACTGCAACATCAAATACAACTATTAAACACTAATAAAAAATAAATCACAAAATAAACAAAAATATATTGTTTTGGAAAAAAAAGCTCGGGAACTTTCGATTTAGTATTTGCAATAATTGTCAGTGGCTAAATACACATGTGTGAAAGCCAAGAAAAGAAAAAAAAAAGAATATTTTTTCATTTCAACACATAAGACTACCAAAAAAAATGTCAATTCAGATTTAGAGTTTAGTCTATTTATGTTCTATGCTACATATATACGACGGTAGTTTCGGCTTTTTAACACATTCCTGAAAGCCTGGGTTTCCATTTATCGAAACATGCTATCAAAATACACATTGATATATTTAAGTGTGTTTTTGAACGAAATTTTCCTGTAAAAAATATATACTAACACTCCATTAGCGAGCATGATAAGCTTGGTGGTATCATTGAACATGACGCCGACGCTCTCGTCGCAGAGCTGGTAGCCGAAGCCGTACTTGTCGCTGTAGTCCACCCACTTGCCCACCCAGACCAGCGGCTGCGCGGCCGGGTCGCTCAGGCCCTCCGTCAGGCACTCCGGCCGGCATTTCAGCTAAAATATGTAAAAAAAAATATTTAGTGACAAATCGCTGTTTTTCATGAATAACAGCACAATCCAACATTTTCAAAATACTGGTTTATTTCACAGCAAGATCCAAAATAGTCTTTATTACGTGGACTCACATTCGTACGGCAACGATTTTTAAAATTTTGGATTGTGTTTTATTCATGAAACACAGCTAAATGTGAACTGGAATATCGCATTTCTAAATTTGGGATTTGAAGTAGTAATCACAATCATCTAAAGTTTATTTAGTAAATAATTTTAGAGATGTATCATATATTACCCCATGTAGGGTTATCTCTTATTTTTTAGCCTCTTTAGTCATGATAAAATTTGACATATTAAAAAAATCAGTCATGACCCCTGCTAAGTAAAGGCCTTCTCCATTTTAGCACAGGACAGGGAAAAGTAGAGATACTTTTCCATTTCCTGTGATATTTCACTCAGACTTTTCTGTTTTCTCTATATCGCAGTTACGGGAGCACAGGTTATCATTATTGAAATATATAAAAAAAAATAAACTTAGTGATTTCAAAGAGCATGAGATAAGACAAGTTTTGTATGTATATTTTACCAGTCTTCTGGTTTCTAAATAAAGTTAATTTTTGCAATGTGTATGCTCACGTTGGCCTGCAGCAGCGCGGCGAGCTGGTCGCGCAGGGAGACCAGGTTCTGTCGGTGCGAGCTGGACTCGCCGGCGCCCGCGCGCGCCTCGCCCTTCACCTGCGCAGGTATGCCCGCCGGCATGCCCACGTTGTCTACACACGTGAGAGAATATTACGAACCTAATATACTAATATTATCTTTAAAAATACTGAGAAATTGATTATGTCAGTTATTTACAAATTAATATTAGTCTGAGATATGAATTCTGAAATGACTAAATAATACTCGAGTTTACGCCTTAAATCCGTAAGTTTGAATTACTATTTGTCTAAAGATATAGTTATAGATATTGGCGAAGAAATTCAAAGATATGTGTATTCACGCAAAATACGCGCTAGGCGTGGAGTTGCGGAAAATGGAGCCCATCATGGGTCAAAACCTTTAACCTTTAGTTATAGATTCATTGCGTTAATATGTCTAACAGCATCTAATATTGAGACATTTATAGATAACGGTTAAATGTAGTAACATACTAATATTGTTGACTTCGTTGAGCGGACGGCGCTGTGTCATCATGCCCTCGAGCTGGTCAGTGCGCGGCGCGGTGGTGAGGCAGGAGAGCGGCAGCGCGGCGGGCAGGATGCCCGACGAGAAGAACTCGTGGCGGAGCAGCTTGTCCACGGACGGGCGCAGCGCCGGGTTAGCTTGCAGCTGCAGCACGATCATCGAAGTCGCCGGCTTCCTCAACGTTGTTGGTACCCTGGTACAATGGTTAAGAATAAAGTTGATATTCTAATAAAGTTACATTTAAGTACTCGCACAGCTGACATCAAAGAATGTTGAACGAGTTTCTATCACAACACAAGTTTAATATGTTTTCCCCTTTTTAAACTTGGAAATTTTATATAAATGTAATAAGAACTGGTTTAACCGTCAAACCCCGTTCTTCTTGTATCACCATAGTTTATTATCACTTTATTTTTAAATAGTTGTAGAAACAACTACAAAAACATATATCATTATTGTATAACTTTACATCGGAACATATCCGTTATTATTTTAAAATATCTAGTTATGTTAATTGGATATCAAGTTTTAATTTGTAATTATAACGACATTAGACACCGGAAGCAAGGTACTTGCGCTTGCGCAGAATAGCACACAGAATAGTTGAGATAATTTAAGCATGAGATTTTAAATAAAAACACTATATAGTATAAAATACAGTCGAAACCTGGAAGCGAGAGCCCCTAGAGACCGCAATATGTTTTTCGCTTATGGAGGTACCCCGTCGGGACTATAGAATGACTCTCGCTCCAGGTTCGACTGTATTTGTTTATCCTCATAAGCCAATACCTACTAAATTATTGTAATTTTCTTATAAGTCTAATCAGTGATTTACATTTAACAAACTTCAACACAACAAAAAAAAACAATTAAAACAAAAAACAAAGTTTAAACACAATGAATATGGCATACTTTAAACAGACAATTAGAGTCACATATGAAACATTTGAACTTAATGATGTTCACCCCAAGCATATTGAACAGAAGCTCACATAGAGTTCCATCACCAGATCACAACTTTTATAACCACCTGTACTGCATGTTGATAGTATTGTCGTTGACTACGGCCTGAGCGAACCGGGCACCGAGCGTTTGCCACGGGCCCGCGCAACAAGTGCGAAGCGCTAGATATATCCCCTCACTAGTTGCCAACAAAAAGGCGTAATATTATAACTTTGATGACCTTAGTGGAATACAATATTAGATACCCATATTAAAAAGAAATAAAATACTCTTTAAATTAGTTGTCTTTCATTTATAAAACCTTTATTTAAATAGTAAATACTTATAGATATTAGAATGTGAGTAGATTAAAATATTTGCCATATAATACTCTTTTTATATAAAATATAAATGTGCCTGCTTACTTAAGTATAATTAGGCACATGACAGTAAATGTTTTTGAGTCCGAATTCCAAATAAAATTGTTAGTTGAATAATACATTACCTGTATTCGCACTGCTTGATTCTTTTGTATGTGTCTTTAAGGGTTGAAGTCTCGAAGGGTGGTTTCCCGACGAGCAGGGTGTACATGATGCAGCCCAAACTCCAAATGTCCACTTCGAAGGAGTGTCCCTTCTTTGTCAATATCTCCGGAGCTATGTAGTTTGGTGTACCGCATAAAGTCTGTTTTCTCTCTCCTAGAAATTTAATTTGTTTTCATCCTCTGTGATATTTATAATTAGGATTTTTTTTAGTTTTAATCGCTACAGAAAAAAAAATTAAATATTAAGTGCTACCTATCTTTTTTGATAAAATTTGGTTGCTCAATTTTGGCTACTAATACAAAAAAATAAAATAAATGCTGTGGAAATAGAATATACAGTGCTTTTTTTGTACAAATGAGAAAAATAGTAAAACACATTACCTTCATATTCAATTTTAGCCGCTAGTCCAAAATCTCCTATCTTAACGCACAGATCGTCATCAAGGAAGAGATTTCCTAACTTAAGATCTCTGTGTATAATCCTGCGGCTGTGCAGGTACTGCACACCGAGCAATATCTGACGCATGTAGAACCTTGTCTCCGGCTCTGTGATGGCTTTCCTACGCTTATGTAACTCCATCATGGACTGTAAGAAATATTTCAAAATGTATAAGTATTAATTTGATATATTCAAAGACAAGATTATATAGTGAATAGTAGCAGTATTACTGCATCCTATCTACTGTGTCTTGTGTCATGTTAGTTGTGCAAACAGTTGATAATACAAACCCGTCTCTTGCAAAGCTCCAGTACAATGTAAATGTTGAGGGAGTCTTCGAAGAAGCTGTGGAAGCCCACCACATGTTTGTGTTGCAGTGAACGGTGGATAGAGATCTCTTGGGCCATTTTTTCCTTTTGACTCGACTTTGCCATAAGCTTTTTGGAAACAATTTTCCCCGCGTACACCTGGTTGGTGGCGATGTCTTGGATTTCGTAGCATTTTGCAAAGCCCCCCTAGAATTCATGATGATTTACATACATAAGACCGTTGTGGAATAAGACTATTTAGGGAAATACACTGGTAATGAACTTATATTATGATCGTTATTCAATTGCTAGTAGAAGTGCTAATCATATCGTCAAATTATTTCAAATTGTTCAAAACATAACGGATGTAATAATTTAAAAAAATAGTGTATGCTCTTTAGACAAATTATAGGAGTAAAGGCGTAAATAACTAGTTCATCGTTTCCTTGCTATAAAATATAAAAGAAAAACTCACCTTTCCGAAAAACCTCAATCTGTGATATGTGCTCTTTGTTTGGGGATCTTGAATGATTTCGGGTATTTCTTTCTTTTCATCTTCCTTGATAGACGTCATTATAAATTAACTTTAAATATAAATTCAAGTCAATAAATTGATAAAAATGAAGCAAAAGTCTAAAAATTGTTCACAAATTAATACACAACGTTCTCAAACTAAGCGCTTGAACATGAAGAACAGTTGCTTTGCATGGCAGTTGCACTGAATTTTGAACTGTTAAATACGTTAAGTAGTCGACCAATCAGAGCAATGTATTCATATCTATCATTGCCAGAAAAATAAAATTGGTAGGTTTTTAAACAAAATAGTTTTCAGTTTATGTAAATAAATAAATAAATAGTTATTAAATAATATTAGTTGTATACTTTAACATTTAATTTTCAAAATATTTTATTCGTATTTTTTTATAGCTTGATGCAAACATGATTCTTTCGCAAAATGTTTACGACGAATTTGACCTTTTAATTAATTAATTCTAACATAACTTCAGGATTTTACTTCAGCAGTTTATAATTTGGTAATAGATGGGAAGTGAAATTGTAATTAATTAATAATTTAACGGCTCACTGTGTAAAAGTTTATAAAAGGTAAAGTAGTTAAATTGCTATTAATTTTCCTTAGGAGTTTGTTGTATTTTCTTATTATTTTTCTGGGTTATGTATTTATATTTTAATGTAATCACGGGAGTAAGTTGTATTATTATTGTTTCGAATACTCAATCGCTGCATAATATAATTAAATGAAATCGTATGCAATAAACAAACTCAACGAACCGATTCGGAGAGACTTGAGATAAGAAACAATATTGGTTTACTCGTATTGCATTTTTTATTATTAGTCTTATTCAGTTCTTTAAGTAAGTAAATACAAGATAAAAATTAAAACGATTTATCGATGCTAGTGCTACTAAACCCCCTCATAAACCTTACTACTTACGAGTACTATGTCCTTTTTGAACAATGTTATAGTTGTTTAGATTACTCATTCGTAAACCTAGTGATTTATAAAGTGAAAGGACTTTACCAGTGAGTCAATAAATGAACTGTTTTTGTACGTCTTGTTTAACTATTTATCTGACTTATTTAATGGCTACGGATATTGTGAGACATGTACTTGATTATTCAAGCGAAATTAAATAATGATGTCAACGTAGTGCTTTTCAGTCAGAAACCCCAATCTCGTTGAAAATTAAAATCTCATAAATAAGTTCCTGTATATACAAAGACATGAAGATTCTGAACGAGGAAATCACAGCTCGATATTTACAGACAAAATAATGTTGATGACGCACAAAGTCTTTGTAATGTCATGACCGTGAAAAACAAGATTTCCACCATAACACGCAATTATAGGAACGGTCGGGTTTATACAAATATGGTGTTTTGGTAGTGAATAAATTCCTCATTGTTCACTAAATAATGTAAGTCAAGATATGATCATCCTTTTCCTACTAAAGGAAATTAATCGCCTTGGTAGCAGTAGCCTTCGGTCTGAATTAACAATGCTTGCTACAGTAGCTAGTTAAAATTGGCTTTAAGAGTAATTTATTAGAAAATATAAAATAAAGCGAAGAAACAACTCTTTATGGCGTTTGAGAAAATTAATTTCATGGGGTCTATTCTGGCCACTACGTACACTATTGATTGAGAATAGATTCACGAGGATAATGGCTTTTTTAATTATCAACTTTATGTATTTTAAAAATCAAAACGTAGTCGAACGGATACGAAGAAATACTAAGACGCGGCTATTTGACCGTGGCTTAGATTCCGGTATTTAAAAAGTGGGACTCTGGTCGTATTGTTATTAAAAAATTGTTTGGCGTCCCTGACCTGTTTGTAAACATGGCCCTGTTGTGTTGTTAGCAATTATAATTACAGATTAAAGATGTTTTATTTATCTATATTAATATTATAAAATGGAAATTTTAGTATTTTTGTATGTATCGAAATAACTCAAGACTTACTATGCCGATTTCAAAAATTCTTTCACCATTTGAAAGCTACATTATCCCTGAATAACGTAAAGTAAGTATATTTTTTTAATTCCGCGCGGACGAACTCGCATACAACAGTAATTTAATTATAATTTGCCAGATAAATCAACATGGTTATGGTATAGTTATATGGTTTTCCTGAGTTTATAGTAGATTTTTTCGCAGTGGCGGATTTACGAGAAGGCTGAAAAAGCTGAAGCCGAGGGCGGCTCCTTTTTGGTATTAAATATAGTTAAAATAAATTATTTAGTAGTTACCTTTTGAGAGCGTCGGTGGCTCACGAGTTTAGCCCTTGACTTGTAAACTGCAGGTCCCGAATTCGAATCACTCCATGTATCAATGTGTTTTTCGATTTTCATATGTACATATTTACCCGAACCTCTTACGGTGAAGGAAAACATCGTGATGCAAACTGCACATATCGGTGAAGAAATTCAAAGATATGTGGTGAAGTCACGCAAAATATGCGCTAGTCGTGAAGTTGCGGAAAATGGAGCCCATCATGGGTCGAACTATTTACCTTTCATTTTAACCATATTTATATAAGACAAAAAAAAATGGCGCAGATTTGCCGCCCCCTTAAATTTTCCGCCCTATGCTTCAGCCTTCTTAGCCTTTTGGTAAATCCGCCACTGATTTTCCCATTACGGATGACAGGGTATCTTGTTTTGTCGCGTGGAAACTTCCTTCTAAGTACTTGACGAACGTAAGCAAAACCGCCAAGTAACTTCCTGCGGTAAGGGAAAATAATGAAAAAATCCTTTTTTGTATCATTAAGATTATTCCGGTGTTCTCGAGCTTGCAATTGATATGATGCAATTTTGAACATCAAATGTTTTCTTCGAAATGTATCTATATTTATACTAATATTATAAACAGAGAAACTTTGTATTTTTGGTTGTATTGAAATAACTTAAGAACTACAGGGCCGATTTCAAAAATTCTTTTACCATTAGAAAGCTACATTATCCCCGAGTAACATAGGCTATATTATTTAATTCCACGCGGACGAAATCGCGCACAACAGCTAGTAAATTATAAAGTACTTAGCAATTAATGCTAATCACTCTGTTTAATATTGCAATGTAAAAAGAAATTCTACCGAACTTTCAGGATAGAACATTTTTTCAAATCTTTACACATTGACGCACTATCAGTCGTTAAGTAATTGATCAATTTCTAAATGATACGTAGCGTAAACCGTACACAGTAAGACCATGTTTGGATTTTCTAGCTTAAATTAAAGTGCTAAATAGGAAAATGTATGGCTAATAATTCAAAAGTAGATTAAAATATATCTATAAATAGATAAGTTATCATAATTTGTAGTCGGGGCATTTCCGGTGCATCTTGCGCTAAATAGTAAACAAACTGGGAATTAATCTGCGCGCCTTTGTCATTAACGGCTATATATTTATTTGCGACATTGCCAACTGCTACAGTTTAAATTGTAGACAATATTGAAAGGACGTGCCGCGTTACGATTTATTCAATAAATCGTTTTGTCCTTTAAAATCGTCAGTAATTATTTTTTTAAATATGAAGTTCTTATTGAATTTAATGTTTTGGTTGTTCTTGTGCGCTAATGTATCCGCTGAGTGTCCCTGGGTAACGACTGATGAATGTAAGTTTTGTTTTAAATGTTTTTATTTAAATGGCAAAAAATATATTTTCAAGTTGTTGATTTAATAGAATTTTATTTTTGCACGAATATAGAGCAATGACCTTAAACAAATTTGAACACATAATTGCATTATATTTATAAAAAAGTTTTATGTATCTATCAAAGAGATATTATACATAGAGCGATCCATAGTAGTTTGACAGTAATATCTGTGCCGCGTAAGAAATTATTAAAAAAAAAACAAATCTTTGCCAGTATCATGAACATTTTCCTAAGTTTTGGAAAGAGTGTGTGTTTTTTAATTTTTAAAATAAACAATAGAATAAACTAAAACATTCATTAAAATGTTAATTATCGTTTTCATTATTATTATTTTATGTAAAACAATTTAAATCGAAACAATTTTTAACAAAGACTATTTTTGTTTTGTGGTTGTTATCAATTTTTAATTATTGTTTAAAAAATGTCTCGATTAATTATAATATTAAACTTTAGCAAATACTATGAAATAAAATCAAAATATGAGAAAAGAGCTTACATTCGGTCGACTTTTTATGTCGGCAAATGTGATGTAAAGGACAATACAAGAAGAAATTTCCCTACGGGAGAAATCCGGGGGTCAACGAAAATGCCTCACTTTTAAGCTTCGAATGTTTCATCTATAGTATAATATATCTTTGGTATCTATATTAAAATTTTGAAGTAAATTGATTAGGTTAGTTTTTTTGGGTTGAATATGTAGGATATAAATGTACTCAATTTCTAGTATATACGTAAAAATGTACAAAAATATATTACACCGGACAATAGCGGTCATGAACTTGAGAAAGGCACGGTTAGACAACACTGAATTATAACAAATTTAAATTATTGTTAACGTAATTAACATATAAAGCAAACGATATTTTTAATTTTAATTACCACTAGTGTTTTACAATTAATTAATGTAATTCACATTTGTAATTTTGGGAACTCTATCAATAACAAATGACAAACAATTTACACGCATCTTGCAGTTGCTCTGGTGTGATTTTTCGTAAGCTTAAAAAATGTGCATATAAAAAAAATGTCATCTTTTGTCTAAACAGATATGAAATAAATATGTATACAAAAGTATTGTAATTTCCAATTAGATTTCCCATATTACGTAACCAAACTAGATTTATATTATGATCGGTATTTCTAAGCGATGGGTGGTCAAGTTAGTACGTATAAAACAGGTTTGAGATTTTTTTATACGATTTTTTTTTCGATTTTTTACGTCACGATAAAATATAATCGTGGTGATGAAATTTTGAAATGTTTCGGAGGCAATAAGAAACTGGCCATCAGATTTATTGTAGTTATGTGGAAGTGAAACAAAGAGAAGGAAATCCTGTGTAAATACTTACTAGCACTTTCCAAACAGATGATAAAATTGGGTTCAATGCTTTCGGTATTTATTAAAAAAATATAAAGACATAGATAAGAACATAATAAGTAAGGGTGATGATATGCTTTCTGTGTGTTATGGATGTTTCTTACAGTATTAATTTTGAAGAACATTAACAAATTTTCAAGTATTTATTTATGTAGTATTTACACGGCAGTTTATTTTTTATAAATAGCTGGAGAAATAATGAACACAACAGTAATTACCTATTTTTTTATTGGTTACTTTTATTGATGGTACGATTAAGATAAAAAATAAAGAGTTGCTCCATCCAGAAACGAAAGAAGAAAGGGATGAAGATGGTACTACACACGTGGTGTAAGCATTGGTCTACAATCTACATTAGTTATATCATAAAGGTTGCGTGTTCGCGAGTCGTTTAAGTTGTCGAATATGTCAGAGTTTCAGTTGTAGCGTGCGTGTGCAAACTTTAAGCCATTTTAACTTACTTTGCTGTACTTAATGCTTTGGCGAACTTCTATATTTGTAATATTATAAGAGAAGCGCAACTGTAGTAAATTGTTGAAAGATATTATTGCTGTTTAATTCATTTTAATTTATTCGTCTCTTGTTTTTATGAAAAGCATGTAAACGAGTTTGCGGGAAAACCTCCATGAAAAATTACGTTTATTGATGGCTGGGTTTTAAAATGTTGCCATGTAGTAACGTAGTTTTAATATAAGATGTAAATTAATACTAGTTACGTTTTGTTCCGTCGCTAAATGCAATACGCAGCGAC
Organism: Papilio dardanus tibullus; assembly: GCA_013186455.1. NCBI lineage: Eukaryota > Metazoa > Arthropoda > Insecta > Lepidoptera > Papilionidae > Papilio > Papilio dardanus. The sequence continues at coordinate 253,117 of QDHC01003745.1, forward strand.
TCAAATTTCACGATGGAATTAAATTGTGTATTCTTTTCATCTATTTAAAAGGCAATTAATTTAATAATTACTTTAAAAGTTATTAGTGAAATTAAAGTGTAGTTTAATTAGCACTTCACTGTAATCATTATTACTGTAGATATATTAAGATCAAGGTTTGCGTGTTGCAGTCAGCTTGTGCAGCTGACTGCTATTCTGGATTAGATAAGGTCAGGATGGCGCTATTGGTACATAGATGTTTAACAACTAGATGCGACTCCTTATTAAAATAAAATATTTATACAAACCACCAATACAGCATACTTGTACAACAACGTATTTTTAAAATAAAAACAACTACAAACCTTTCTTACTTATCGAAGACAATGACTTAATATTCCACTTGAGTGCAGTTTTTCCCACGTTTGAAAATTGATGAGACATGGAACATGGAATTTATATTTCATTTTAATAATATGGTTGTGAAATAGATTTAATTAAATTATAAGAATCTGTAATAAAATAAAAGCAACTTATTTCTAGCATATCTAGTGTGTTTTATTTCATGGCAGTTTATGATTGTTTATCTATCTCCTTGGTAACGATAACGCGACAAACTCCTTTATTATTGGGGTTATTTAATCAACGTATATTTTAGGGTTTTAGGGTACATAAAGCTAATTGTTAGAAAGTTTTAGTACAATTTCCAACAGTTAGTTCTTTTATGATACTACGAGTACGTTTGATTAATTAAACATTTTTTTGTTTAAAAACAACGGAAATTAATTGAAGTTGCATATCCGAGGGGTTAATTATGTCACGATTGCGTCACATTTTTTTATTTATTTCTTTATTTAATTTAACTAATACTTTAATAATTTTAATCTTATTTAATTCTGCAATACTACCGTATTCTTATGTTTTAGTTCTGGGCGATCCCTTACTATTGAAAGGGAAAATCCGTGAATTAACGTAGGTTCTAATAGAGTCCGAAATCAATACTAAGTAATAATAAGTATTTGATGACAACTTATTTTTATTTGCAACATTGAGATATATGGTATTCCCCACTTTTTCATGGAAATTCCATAAAATATTTTTTAATATCAACCTGATTTTTTTTTTAAATTATTGTTATGTTTCAGTGGAAAATCACATCAGCCCCGAGGACCTGGAAGAGTTTAAGAATTGGCATGATAAGAAGCTTAATGGAACAGATAGAAAAGCTGTAGAAGATAGTCCAGACCAGGAATTGGTAAGGACTTTTAAAATTCAATATCTTTATAAAAGAAGTTAGTTCACAACTTTTTAATTTTTGACCCTATATTTAACTTTTAAACTACACCTTTTTACCTAATTAGTGGTCTTTTTTATATTATAAAGTGGCAAACGAGCAAGCGGCCACCCGAACTCGCTGAAATAGCGAAGCGAATTCCTTTCTTTTGTCTACAATTTTAAAAGTAAAGTCCAGTCGTTTTAGCTACCTTAAAGTCTACTATGTAGGTTTTATTCATTTATAAAAGTGAATTTGAAGTTTCTTAACATATGGTTGGTCTACAGGAGCCAGTGACCGAGTTTCCGGATTCCGGATCGGAAGAGGTGGATTGTTTCGGTTTGGGCTCGTTTACCAAGCTACTGATCAACATGGTACCGGACACTTCGGAGAATATTAACACTCATTTCTACTTCTCTTCACGACAGAATCCAAAAAGAGTTCAGGTAAAGAAATGAAATAAAAAAAATTACATGTATTTGTAAGTATAATGTACGTCAATTGGCGCCAGTTAATCGTAAAAGGTGTAAGTACCTTAAATATCGAAAGACATTACTGCTTATGACTTTTATAAAGGTTGTTTATAAACGTGGATTTAAGATACGAAGAATTAAAAGTTTAATTCGTTATTTCTATATGTTTTTTAACGTAGATTCAATACCACCAATACAGTTAACTTATATAAGTTTGTCATCATCCTGTCCTTGTCGGCACAGTATGTCCTGCTCCTCCATACTTTCCTATCAGCCGTTATTACTGAATTTACCCCTTTTTTCAGCATATCTTCTTTCACACAATACATCCATACTTTCTTTGGCTTTCCTCTACCTTTGTATCCGTCCACATTCAATTTCATTACTTTTTTATTTGTATGTCCCTCCGTAATCCCTCCGCATAACTTATAAAACTTTGTATATAAACTTAATAAATGTTTTTACATACAGGTGTTTCCCGGAGACCAATTTGGTCTGGAATGGGTTGATTTCAAGCCGAACAGGAGGACTGTTATGATTGTCCACGGCTTTATGAGCCACAGCAACGCTAGCTGGGTCTTAGCGATGACTAACGCCTTTTTACAATGGGTAAGTACTGGCAAGGTAAACAACTACCAGCATTGTAATCAAGTCTCACTGCAATATGATACAAACCCCCAAGTCCCTGACATTAAACATGTTAGGGAGAACGAGAGGGTTACATAGCGCCCATAAAAAACGGTAGAAATAATTGATATAGAAAACACATTGATGCTAAAATTTTTACATCGTTTTTGATAGTATATTAAAGTGGAGATTCTTGTAAAGAAATCGGCAAAGAAGAACATAATTTTACAAGTAATTGTTGTAAAATTGCTTTTAGGTTCTTTGACTATTTCAATTGAATGCAAAAAGATTATGGTCTTTATTATATTAATACTTATAAATTAGATATAAATCAATCATCTTTATAGGGCGATGTCAATGTCATCGCCGTTGATTGGAGCCAAGGCGGAAATACATGGAAGTATTGGAAGGCTGTGGCCAACACCAGGACGGTCGGGGGCGATGTTACTGGGTAATTATATAGGATTAAATTAATAAATAATGTTTTAATTATAATTGATATTAGTGAGGACTTCCAAAATTAGGGATTTACATAATTAAGAATTGGCATTTCTTTGTTTTATTATCCTATCATTTTTAATGCTTAATCTTATTTAAACTTGAGACATTTTAAATAAAGTAAGCGCTTAAGCTATATGCAGTTAATTAAGTAAGTACTGCAATAATTACCTATAAATTATACATGAGGTATAATAATAATAAGACAAACTAACTATCTATTTAACCTCTCTCTACTGGATATTTTTGACGAATAATGAACAAAACAAATTATTTCTTCTATAGCACGCTTGCAGTATGTTGAGTGTTGATATTATTGATATAGGTTCATGGAGCAACTGATCAAGGAGACGGGAGCGAATGTCAAAGACTTCCACTTCGTAGGGCATAGCCTCGGCGCGCACATTGCGTCCTATGTCTCTTACCATTTGGGCCGTGTTTCTAGGATTACTGGTGAGTCATAAATATATAATATAAATGAACGAATGAACGAGAAAAAGTAACCATTATTTCGTTACTGATAAGGTTGATTTCAACTTTTCCATATCCTTGAATAATTCTAGTATTAAGGATTTGAGACTTTATTACCAAGTGTTATTATGGTTCTAATTTGGGCGAACAAACTTTTCTATATCTTATAATACTTGAGGGGCGTCATTTTTGGCAACGTCTGCTTTTACAACCATATTTTCTTCCTTCCCCTTCCTAAAATACTCAAACTCGCGATAGAACCCTGTCTTCATAGGCCTTGTTAGACAAATCTCACTTTATGCATTTAAAATGTTTCGAAAACTTCCACAAATGGCGATTTTCCTACTGATCTCTACTTATCGTAGTCGTAATAAATAATCATACAAAATAATAATCTTAAAAAATAACTGTCAAACAATTTATCTCAATTAAATACGAATCTATTTGTTTGTAGTTAAACACACTCACTGTAACACACAGAGTCGTATAATGATAACTAAGGGAGCGTATATATGAGCCTGTAAATGCGTGAAAAATTAACGACTTAATTGAGCTGTAAGTGAAACAGAGTCCGCTTAAAGTGATTTAAAATT
>QDHC01003745.1:261837-281832 GCA_013186455.1 Papilio dardanus tibullus
TTGCCGTGTGGAGATGCTGTTCCTTGCAATGTCTCTTGGCGCGATGTTATTATTGATGTGAGATTAAATTATAACTTAGCTAACTGTTTTGTATCAAATATGTGACTTAAAAAAATAAATAATAGAATACATTGGCTGTGGTCTGGTTGTCTCTGGGTGTCTCAATGTGTCTAAAGGTGTCCCAAGATATGCATTTTGCTTTTACGTTGTAAGGCAAATTAAAGCAAGGGTTCACTGTTACACATTTTTAAAACATATTGTAATATTTACTGCATTTAAGTATGTATTTGTTATGTCGAAAATCTTTAATCATAAAATACTTAGGTATTTTCCAACATTGAAAATATAATTATCACGTTCTTGTGATGTCTTAATGATCGATTGCTGTTAGAGTCTTAAGATAAGCTGTGGTTAAGAAGATGGTGTTAATTTTTGAGTCTCTCCTAATAATGTGAATTATTAATTACTAAATAATCTTCTAATAGTTAGTAAATATTTGCATCTTTTACTCACGTTTAACACAGCATCAATCTGATTTGAATCTTTTCTATTTTGTAGGTTCACAAGAAATGCGACGAGTTAATCGCAGATTGCAGTTTCAATGACAAACAGTTTCATTGCTGTGATAAATTCTTACCTGTGGATTCAGAGTCCGGTCCTGGCATCTCATTTAATTCACTACAACACATGTAAGCACTGCATGTCCGTACACTTCTACAATTTTCACAACAATGATAACGAAACTGGAACTCAGAGATAAGGCTAATCATCGTATCGTTAATTCTTTGGGTGTCTGATAAAAGTTGTTTCACTCTTATATGATCATAGTGATTAAGCTAACAACTACCTGAACTACCAACTAACTAACTAATAAAGACATATCTAATTTTTCCAGGCAATATAACCTTGATGTTTTATTTAACGTGAATCAAAGCACAGGTCCTGGGATATTAACATTTCGTTTGATATCTGATGCTCAAGTAATTATATACACTTACTTTTTCATTTTCACGTTAATTACAATGTATATACCTCATAAATAAATACATATTTATTAATTTTACCGCTAGATATCAATACATAGTCCAGAAGAATTGTCAACAAAATTTTTGGACACTAAGTTCAAAGTTAACGTTGATTTAAGTTATCAAAATCATGTTAGCATCTTATTCTCTATTGTGGAAGTTGAGAATGATCCTCTTTTACAATTTGAGACGGCAGATATCAGAGGATGCAGGTACATGGACGAAGTACCAGAAGGAATTATGCATACTTATCCGGTATGCAGAATTAAGACTTATTTGTTTTATTGCATCTCATGTGTGTGATTACTTGGCAACATTATTTCTCATCTATACTAATATAAAGAGAGAAACGTTGCATTTTTGTATGTATTGAAATAACTCAAGAACTACTAGGCCGATTTGAAAAAATCTTTCACCATTAGAAAGCTACATTATTACCGAGTAACATAGGCTATTTGATTTACGGAGACGAAGTCGCGCACAGCAGCTAGTTGTCATATATTTCTATTTTTAGTTATAGTGTGTGTTGGTGTTACAATAATTATTATGTATTAGGTTTATTCTAACGGAGCGTGCAGACTTGCGAGAAATACGGAGAGATTTTACCAGCATTGCGCTTGTGTCCACCCTGTTAGAGACATATCGTGTAAGTATAATTTTATTGGATACTATAATTTTTATAAAAAAAAAACAATTTCTTAATTTTGACCTGTTTCCAGATGAAAAATTGTATTGCAATTACACTGGTATAAACTGTTTGGTTACTTATAAAGGTATGGATTTATTTAATTTTTAATAGGAATTAAGTAAATGAACAAATAAAATCACTAGCAAAATTTAAAAAGTTTAAACTAAAGGCTTTAAACTAAGTGATAATTTTTCAGGACAAGAAACAAAGCTCGGTGTTGACGAGGCCAATAACGACTCCTGCTTACCCTCGTGTGTTGAAAGCGAGTTAACGATAATTCATACATCGATGTAAGTAGCCAAACAGAACCATTCTTATAATATCCTTATCCTTATCCTTACATATTATAAAACATTAACGCTTTTTTATGTTTGTCCCTATATACGCTTGAATCTTTAAAACTACGCAACGAATTTTGATGCGGTTTTTTTAATAGATAGAGTGAATTATAAGGAAGGTTTCATGTATAATCAATTCACAATATAGTAGAGTAACACTGATAATTTAGAGGTTTTTAATATGATGTCATAAATTAACACATTTTTAGCGCTTACATTGCAAACGCTGCAGTATTTAGTATCAGCATTATACCGGTTTGCACCGTGCGAAGCCGGGGCGGGTCGCTAGTTTATAACTATGTTAACCCAAACTTAGTTGTAATCAGCTAGATTAAAACATTTTTACCATTCAATCTACAGGCGGCGCGTGCCAAAGCAAGCCAAGAGAGAATCTTTTATTACCATTCGTATGATATCCTTGCCTACTTTACGTTATCGAAAAAACTTGGTGCGGGACGACCTGGATTTAGTGGGTAAATCATACTAGGATTCTGGAACCTTCGTTATAAGAATAATGAATCAAACATAGTTTAGTATTTTTACAGAATAATTTTTCTTCTAGTAACTGTTGGCGGGATGCTGGGACTGTTCTTTAGTGCATCAATACTAAGTTTAGTTGAAGCTTTTTACCTTATTATTAGACAACCAAATCAATAATTAAATTTTAACAAAATGCTATAACTGTTCTAATCTTTAAATGCAAATAAATGTTAAAGACGCACAAATTTATTTCTATCCCTAATACAGTTCTGAGTATGGTGCATTTTTATCATGATCCACATTGGTACCTGACTCAGGTACCTGATATACAGTAGTCCAACATATGTACCATGTAAAATGTTTCACGGACTCAAAGTCACTGAAGTAGTTATGGAAACCGTTCAGTTATATCAATAGTTTTTATGTAGCTTAGTTTCAGTAAGCTATATTTGCCTCGAACCAATGGTTTCCGAATCAGACTACTCTAATATCAATTGAAATAACTACAATATAGTCCATAATGGGTAACACAGAGAGTAATGTAACGAGTGGTGTAAAGAAGCAAGCAGGAACGTCGGAGCAAAAGCTGTATAAACTTGTCGACGTCAAAGGTAAGGTGGGACTTTTTTATGTAATATATCTCTATCTCTTTTGTGGCAAAGGGCTCCTAGTGCAATCCCTTGTTACTGCTGTTATTTTCAAAGGAAAACTAAACAGGTGGAGGTCTTCTGGTGGATATGATGAAAAGAGCTGTGCAGAACAAACAGTACGCTGAAATCGATCACGCCATTAAGACCAAAGTGGAACCATTCCTTTACAATAAAGGTAAAGGACGCTACTGTCCTATATCGCATATCGTTCTCTTAAGGAATAAGGAAAGACCTAGACATAAACTGGTAAGTCGGTGTAGTTTAAAATGGTTTAGTTATTTTAACTTTAGAAGTATGTAACTTTTTGATAAATGTACGCGCGCGCAAATGTATGTGGTATGGAGGTGATAATATTATTTCGAACACCTTTTAGTTGCCACCTTTAAGAGGTATGGAGAATCCGGATGAAGAGTTTGATGTAGAAAAAGACTGGCCGGTGGTGACACAAGAAGAATATGACGCCAATCCTTCAGGTTACAGAGAGCTTTGCTGGGATTTAAAGGTGACAACTTTTATAAAACACAAAAGGGCATCGATTGCAAACACAAAAGGAGCAACAACGAAGTGTCTAATGAGAATACGTTTGATTATGGAGCTTAAATAAATGTTTTATTATTTAGGTAAAAGTAAAGAGATTGATATTATAAATACCTGTGCGTTTTTGGAGTTATAGGATCGATCAAAATTGAAATCTATGAATTGCTGCTGATTTTGTGTTGTTTTCCAGGAGCGTGGAGCCGTTGGTGAAACAGTACTTCATATCTGCCTTTTGAATGCCTCATCTCTACACTCTGATTTGGCGAAGAGACTGCTGCGATTCTATCCCAAGTTGATCAACGATGTGTACATGAGCGATGAATATTATGGTATGCTGGTTAACGTTAATTGATTTGAATTTGAGAAAAGAGCTTCATAATATAACTAGGACTTTCTTGTATATCGTGAAACATTCAATATCTCCTATCAGTATCTTTTAGGACGTTACATAAAGTTCCAGTATCCGTTACACAAATTAATATAAATTGACCTTTCGGCCTTAAACGAAGCATCGTAGGATCAATTTGATAGAGCTCCCGATAAAAGTTTCACTAAGATAAGGCGGAAAATTTATGAGGCGAATTTAACGCACATTATTAAACTTTTTTTAACCTTAATATCGATAACGGCTTACAAAGTAAATAATTAATTTCTAGATGACTAAGTTCTTTCTCATATTTAAAACTCCGCATTTTCATTCTCCTTGACGGAACCGAGACATCAATATTTATGTTGTCAAAAATTAAAGACCAGAGAGTCAACTCTAGTCCCACAGATGGAGAAATACGAGACTGTTTTCACAGTCGTTCGCGCATTTTGGAAGCCCGCTATCTGACTTAAAATGATTTCTTGTTAGGCGAGAGCGTACTCCACATGACGATAGTCAATGAGGATCTAACGATGGTGAAGTTCTTGCTGGACGCGGGAGCAGACTACCACGAACGGTGCTACGGCAACTTCATGTGCCCAGAAGACCAAAAGGCCTCGCGATCCGACTCGCTCGACCACGAATGGGTTAATGTTCAGCCTCACACCAACTATGACGGGTACACTTAGTAACAATTTTGTTTTATTCTCATATTTTGAGTCAAAGTAACTTTTTTATTACTTTGTGTTGCTCATATTTCTTTTCAATGCTTAGTACGTTTATTTAAACGAGCGCTTCTCCTCTTTGCAACATTTAAAGTAAGCATACATTAAGTTGAAGTGCTTGTGGGGGATACGAAGTAAAAGTATTTCGAATATACGAACACGTATGAACATTTAAGTGTACCATCCATCATTATCGAAGGAGGGAATTTCAGAATGCGTGTAAAGTGATTTTTTTGTGAATATTGCTACAATAATCTATATAGTACATTATACTTGTAACTAGCGACACAGTTTAGAAATGTCGATTTGAAGTTCACTAGCAAGTTTACAATCAGAATATGCTATAATTGAGCCATTTTATTTTAGTTACGTATACTGGGGAGAGTATCCACTCAGCTTTGCGGCATGCCTGGGGCTCGAGGAGTGCTACCGCCTCATCCTCGCGCGAGGAGCAGATCCTGACAAGCAGGACACCAATGGCAATACTGTTTTACACATGCTCATTATTTACGATAAAATGGTAATATTTAATTCATTGTTAAATGTTCTCTATCGAGCGTCATAATGTATCGAACTCAATTTTTTCTCTTCTTAAAAACCAATTCACAGGATCAATTTTCAAAGTATAATCAAGTAATAAATCTAATTTAAGGGTTGTTCTGCTTCTATTCCAGAGTACATTCGATATGGCATACGAGGTGGGCGCGTCGCTAAGTATTCGGAACGTTTTAAATCTGACGCCGCTGACCCTGGCCGCGAAGCTAGCTCGTATTGAGCTATTCGTGCACATCTTGAACATCGAACGTGAGATCTACTGGCAGATAGGAGCCACTACCTGCGCGGCTTATCCGCTCGGTCTTGTCGACACTATTGATACTGAGACTGGATTGATATGTAAAGATTCTGCGCTAAATTTGGTCGTGTTTGGTGTAAGTTTCTATTATCTTTCAGCTATAACTAATAGCTAAAGATTAATGTCTGTTGTCAATACCAAAAAAAAATAGTCTATTTGTTCACATGTTATTGTGACCGTTGCACTTACTCTAATTATGTTAAGAGAGAATTCTCATGCACATTTTCAGGAAAAAGACGAACACTTAGAGCTTCTAGACGGCATGCTGATCGATCTCTTGAAGACCAAATGGAACACGTTCGTGAAATTTCGTTTCTATCGACGTTTTATATTCTTTACCTTCTACTTTCTGGTTTCCTTGGTTTGTTTTACTTTACGTCCAGGTCCTCCCGAGAGGACATCCGTCAACGCCACTGTTCTTAACTCTACGGCCATTCCTAATATTACAGAAGCTACTTCAGATGTTGGTAAGATTTATCAGCAATGATATTCTCGGCGATACCAGGCTTTAGCGTACTGAAACTAAATTATCCTCTTTATAGAGAATTGTACGATTATAAATAGCGGAGAGTTCGACTCAAGGGCTGTGGAGGTTTTAAATATTAGCAAGCTCGCTCCGCGCTGCAGCCGCTTCAAGAGTCACCCGAAGGATAAAGATAAAAGTAAATAATATTCAGTTAATGATGTAAAGTAAAAAAAAAACTGTTCATAAAAATCATCACTATAAACATCATACTTTTATGAACAGAACCTCGTCGAGAGAACGACATGGAAGGATGGTGGGAAGATCTGACGGAAGAGTGTAGACTCATGAACCTTGATAGTTGGCAAGCAAAAGTGAGTATTTTTTGCCTAAAATTATAAATGTGCACGGTTCGCGGACCGCTTAAACTTTCTATGTATTTGATGTTCTAGATAAGAATTTCCGGGGAATTGTTATTATGGGTAGGAGCGTTGGCTTACATCGGAGCAGCATTACGAGAAGCAAGGTTCTTAGGATTGAAGATGTTCTTTGAAAATCTAAGCACAGTTCCTTCCAGGTATTTAAGAAACTTTGAAATTGTTTTTTTGAAAAAATGATTTTTTGAAACTAAGATATTTTAACCAGAATACGCCACGCCTGATTGTCTTGTGTAATTTTAGGGTTATGTTTTTATTCTCCTGTCTTCTAATGCTGGCGTTGCCCACTTTGAGACTCTGGTGTGCTGATGAGGAAGAGGATCATGTCGCCGTCATTATCATGCTCACCACTGCTCCCTATTTCTTATTCTTTTGCAGGTCAGTGAGTATTATTAATTTCGAGTAATAAGTTGGCGATAAAATATTTGACATCAGATATATGGAATCTTTCTGTTTAATTTAATCAGAGGTTTTAAAACCGTCGGCCCTTTCGTTGTAATGATCTATCGAATGGTGATGGGAGATCTGCTGCGTTTCGTTTGCATATACCTTGTCTTCGTCATGGGTTTCTCACAAGGCAAGTCTGCATCAATGACCTTAATAATGATGGTTTTTAATAATTTCTCATTGATATCTTAATGTCTTTGTACTTTTCTAGCTTACTACGTAATATTCTTGTCATTCGATAATCCTAACACGCCGGAGGGTGTGGACGACTCTGTCTCAAACCCCATGCCCTCGCCGATGGAGAGCATAATGGCGATGTTTCTCATGTCGCTGACGTCGTTTTCGGATTATTATAGCGCCTTTGAACACACGGACCATGAGATTGAAGCAAAGGTAATATAATAAGTAAAAAAACGAATGATAGAATTCATAGAATTTGATGATGTCATAATTGAATAATACTAGACTGCAATAACTGCAAAAGAAACTGTCCAATTCCACCTAATTTCGATCATTTGCAGACTAAGGTCGATGAAAAATAGTTCGCTATTTTTTACTCTGTAAGGCTGTTCTAGTTATTAGGTCCAGATAAACCGCTGCGCGAAATAAATGGCTGCCCACTTTTAATTTGTAAATTATCATGTATTTGTTACAGTTCCTGTTTGTGGTGTACATGATAATAGTAGCGATACTCCTGGTGAACATGTTGATAGCCATGATGGGGAATACATATCAAAAGATAGCAGAAACACGTAACGAATGGCAGCGACAATGGGCTCGTATCGTGCTCGTCGTGGAGCGAGGCGTCCCGCCGGCGCAGCGGTTAAAGCAACTCTTGACGTACAGCCAGCCGATGGCCAACGGGAAGAGGGCGCTAGTGTTGCGGATCAATCAGAAGGTTAAGCTGTCTATATTATAATATATACTTTTTTAAACTACACAGTCTTCGTAAGAAAAGTGCAAATATTATGCAGGTTTTAAAAAAATATAAAGCATAAGCACCATGATAAATTAGATCAACAAAGGTTTTTCATACCGTGCCTTTCAACATACGTACAAACAAATCATAAAATAAACTTATTTATTTTATTTCTAACCAGGATGAAGACAAGGAAGAAATGAAGGAAATCTTAGAGATGAAGCGAACACACGACCGCATCGTGGCAAAACGGAAACAACGCGAGGCGGAAATGAAGGGGATGAAAGGACGTCCGCCGCCGGAGCCCGTTAAAGATTATCCCATTAAAAAATAAAATAAACATTACGTCAGTGTAAACGACTGTAGATTAGATAGTAACACTGTATCTTCAAACTGTTACCTAATGATACGTAAAAACTAAAAAAATATATTTAAGTTACAATTCTTTATCAGATTATAGCGCCCTGCTCTAAGAAAATAGATAATTTATTAAATAATTTAACAAAATAATGTTTTTCATTTAGTACGCAAACGGCATATTTAAAAAAGCGATATAATTACCATACTATAACCATGTTTGTCGTAGATGCCCCAGAAAGTACTACAAACAAAACGCGTACGGCTACAAGTGACACGCTATGACGAAATACGACGGATGCAGACAAAATAGGATGCAAATTGTTATCTAAGAAGTTGTGTTATGAAAGTGTAGCTCTAACTTGCGGTCTATGGAGGATAGAGGAAGGTGTAAATTCGTGAACCACCAGCGATGCCAGGCAATTTCACTATTACCTAATTATTTACACTTTAGCCTCTATTTGGGCTACTCTGGTTAAGTAAATAGTTGGCAATGGAAACATCATTTTAGGGCTGTCGACATACATTTTAAATTTAGCTAAAGCAACAAAAATTAATTGCAACTTTAGTAAAAGTAAGTAAGTTATAAAAAGTTTGAACGTCATATGTACGGGTAAATTAGGTTGGTGAAGATTGTATGTCCAGGTTAAGACCCAGGGTCTAATATTAAATACTGGTTACTATCTCAAAGAAATCTTTAATATAGGTCATATTAATATTAATTACCACAACCAAAGATGACATTGATCGTGTGGAAATAAATATCAATAAAATTAAAGAATATATTTACTTTTTGACAGCCCTAATGTTAAGTTATTTGAACTAATACTATTGACATTGTGATTATCTCTCGACTTCATTGCACTGACAATGTCTTCAACATTTCTTTCATAGATCTTTAAAGCACGTGTCTGTAATCTATTGAATACACAACTCACCGCTACTTACAGGTCAATGCAATGTTTACTGTCTACGGATTTACAAAGTGATAATCTTGTGCAGGCCACACACGTTACATTTTGCATCATCGTTTAGCCTTGAAGTGATTAAGCATAGTTTTCATAGGACATACTTACAGCAGTACAATTCTGTAACACACTAAAGATTGCCAGTTATCCATGTAAGATCAGAACATGCAAAACCTAACGTGTGATCCTGCATTAATGTAAGCCAATGTTAACTTTTTTTTAAGGTGACAATTTCTTAATACAAGTACAGAATAATTTATGCTAACATAGAAATTGTTTTCAATACTGTATACTTTGGTATAATACAGTTTTCTCGTTCCATAAAATCGAAAATAAGTACAGCAAACCTTCGTAATATTCAAGCATCGGCTGTTATATTTCGAAAATAATTATCAAGTTACAATGGAGTTACTCTTCGCCATGGATTTGCGAAAGTGACACTTTTGTGTTTGTCTAACCTTGCCTATTGGACCCTATTGATTAACAGAGAACCTCAAATGAATAAACAAACTAAAGTAGCTGTAGTACTTAATTATGATTTAATTTTTCAGACACTATTTTTCAAATATGTAACTTGAATTGTGATGATTATGATTATTGTAATTATTTTCTCTTTGGAGATTGAGTAGGACGACGAATAGTTTTTAAACCAATATTTTATCAATGGAAACTCTCGCTAAGATAATCCCACTCATGTAAAAGAGAAACACAATATATAAGTGATATATTTACAACGATGCTTTAAAGAATCAACATTATTGGCTTAGAAATTTCGGTCACCGAACTATTGTGAACGAATGTTCATAGCGACGAACAAAATCTTAATAATTTTGTGTAATCGTAGTCAAAAGTAGGCGCGACCGCTAACTCTAGAGGTACACATGTAGAGGTGGTGGGTATAAAACTGTTAGATTGTCGGACATGTCGCACACAATCCCACATCAGCCATGAGAAGCGCGGTGAGTGAACACACGACACCAAAGTGAAAACTATGTACACGTGCACCAAAGTCAATAGTTCAGTGAGACCGACTAGTTTCTAATACAACACAAACATTGTAACTTGACCCATTAGCGAGTGTAATGAGTTACCAATTAACCATTCATACAATGCTTAGTGTGTACAAACTCTTCAAATGTAAGATGAATTATTATTTAATTTCAGGTTTTGGTGATATCACTGGTAGCGGCCGTAGCGGCGGAGGCTCCGTACCACCTGCCGCGGCCCGCCTTCCCCGCGCCTTCCTTCAACTATGGACACCCCGCGCCGTCACCGCCCCCTCCCCCGCCAGCACCGCCTGCGCCCTTCCCGCAGCTGCCTCGCCCGCACCCCCAGCAACTGTTCCACGCTCCCCCCGCACCACAACCTAACTTCATTCAATCAGGATACAATTACGCTCAGCCGATACCTTATCCGCAGATTCAATTCCATCAACCACAAATTCAGCAACCATCACTCCCACAAATATCTTACAACGCGCCATCACTGCCTGTAAACTATCCACGTCCTCAACAAATCTACCACCAACCTAGTCATTCCTACAGTCAACCTCAAGCACAACCCTCATTCTCGTATGCACCCCAGTTTCCCGTAGAACCAATAAGACCTCTACCTGCTTTTGTAGCGCCTCAGCAATTCGCCCCGGTAGCGCAACAATTTAGCTCCGGTCAGGGCTATGCTTACCAGCAACCGCAATCACTTCCATTTGTATCACAGCTACCATTACAGTCCCAATCTTTTGCCAACTTTCCATCCTCATCTCTATCCAGTTATCAAGCTGACTCGAACCAATACAACTCAGCTGCGCAGAGCCAAACGCACAGTGAAGTTCTTGACTCGACAGTCGTTAACCGCGTGCAAAATATTATCAAAGACAATGAACACACGTCTGCTAAAGAAGCCGGATTATTGTCTCTAGTGTCTGGCGTGTCTTTGGAAAACGCTAGACCGAGCGTGGAATTGACATCCTTCGTTCAGAATTCGGCTGCACCGAGTAAAGTCATTGATACATCATCGTATTCATCAAGTTCATCATCATCTGGGGCATTTGGTGCATCAGGTGGTCTTCAGCCTTCTTTTAGTTCATCAAATCTTCAATCACAACAAAGCACAGGCGCAATTAGTTTTAATTTCTTACCTCAAACACAACCAGCCACTTCTTACGGCCCACCGAATTAATTGTGTTATTTCACTCGTGTGAAATGCTCGTGCTTTTTATACCATGTAAATAGATTTTACACTTTTGTAAATAAAATAATTATTTAAAGTTAATTATTTGTTTTTTATTCGATACTCACTCAATTTCACAAATTAAAAAAGGCTTAGAGAATTTATATTCTCTAAGAAATAAAGGTATCCTTATTGAATTCTTAAGAAAATTGGTAAATTTAAATAAATTTTGTATAGCTTGAAGTCCTCAATATACGTATTTTTCACACGATCTTAAGAAAAAATGAATCTTCTTGCTAAAAAAATCATGTTAGTTTTGGTAACTTTAGTAGTTTGGTAATTGACCTGTGACTTTATACTTATACTTATAATACTTAAAGTTAAGTATAAGTATAAAGTCACAGGTTAATTTAAAATAAAAGCAAGTACTCACAAATTGTATTGAATGATCCGATGTTTGGACACCATGTACTGGTAACACTTTTGAATTGAACGGTTCTTTGTATTTCGAAATCTTCATTTCGTTGAAGTTTATAGATGAACGTCTAATTTGTGGTGCTTGTTGCAACTTTGGCTCCAGAGGTTTGGGACAGGGACAACATGTTTGTTGGAAGTTTTCTTGTGTAGTCTAAAATTATAAATGTGTTAAGATATTTCCATGCACGAAATTTGAAACGACGAGTAAATTTCTTCATATTTTTAAATAGATGTTTTGGAAACTAACGTTATACAGCTTACCTTTTTGCATATTTGCTGTTCTTTGCCTTCAAATTGCTGTCGATCGTTTGTTTGAATATTATTCTTTGGACAATGACATGTGATCGTATTGGTTTTAGCTTTTGTAGGTACCTTATATGAATTTAATGCATTGTTAATATCTCTACTATCTTGGTAACACTCGCAAATAACATCTCTAATCTTTCGATGTGGTCGTGAGTCGTAATTTTGCATTGCATTTGTTTGTTCGCTACATTTTGTCACAACTCTTGTCTCTCTACTCGTTTGTCTTTGGATCTCGTATTTGTTGTCGTCGTATTCATTTCTTTTAAAGTCATTTCGACTTATCTTTTCGAATACCGCAGACACATTAGATTTGTTTTGATAACGAGCTTCATCATTTAGAAAGTTGGATATCGAACATTGACAGATAACTGATTTGTAACGTTTTCTTCTAAAAGAATCTTTGTCATATGAATTAAAATGTTTTGGGTCTATCTCATCACAGCCGCAGATAACATCTTTCATATTTAATTTATTCGATAAAGTTGGACATAGTTTTTGATTCGTTACTCCAGCATATTCTGTAATAACTCTAGTTTCTTCTCGACTTCTTTGAGTTTTAATGTTACGTTTGTTAACTTCTTGTGTATTGTTTGTTTCACAATGGCAACTGACTAATTTGCTTTGATTTCTAGTAGTAGCTACTTTATCGTAAGGTGTTTCAGATTCTAAATCTGCTTTACAATCACAAGTTGTCATTTTAGCATTTGCTTTCATTAAAGGTGGATTAGGAACAATTTTGGATCTCTCCTCACTCTTTTGTCTTTTGTAACATTGACTGACGTCGTAATTTGTAATCATGATATCTTTTTCAAATTCATCTTTCGTTTTCGAAATACACAATAAACTTCTAGATTTATTTTTAATGTTTGCAGGGACCGCGCATTTGGAGGTGATAAAAGTTGTGTCGGATCGAATACAATATGATGTCCTAAAGAAGAAGAATAATAAAAAAACAAAAAAATATTGAAAATAATAAAAATACTTCAAAATATATTTACTTCTGGCAACATTCAGAAGCAGCTCTTGACATATCTTGAGGCCGTAATATAAATTCAAAACTCTGTCTGAAATATAAAAGGCAACAAATTAAGGAGATTAGGGGTTTCAGATAGATGCTAGGTTTAAATTATGTTTACTTACTTTTCACATACTGTGTCTCTTTCAGTTTCGTTCACATATCGACGCTTCTTTTTCCATGGGCTGTGAAAGCACTGGTATTACTGCGATTGCTTAAGATTTTTATCCAAGTAAGATAATTAGATCAAACATTCTAACCTTTTCAATCTCGGAAACTTTCTTGTTTTGTGCGATTGATAGTCTAACCTAAAATTAGTTAGACCATATATTACTAATTAGATATTATTTATTTATATATTTTAAGTAGAAATATTTACCTGTTAATAGTTCGATCACTCTTGGTAAAAGAACATTGTTTTGTTCTGCATTGTAGACAGTTGTTTTCGCAATGACTGTCTTGTAAGTACTCTTCATACTTCTTGTCCAACCATGTTGCGAAACCGCCTATATTCGTATTGTTATATGGTGCTACCAAATGCGCCGATGGAAGTTCCTACGGAACACATATGTTACAAGTAATATCGATTTTAGGTATTTTAAGAAAGTACGTGTTGTACCTGAGTATACCAACGGAATGCTTTCACGAAACAATTTGGATTGTTTTTTTTGGTTATTTTATTTCGTTGGGGACATTGGTCTTGTGCCTGTAATGTTTCAAGACATTAAACTTAAAATCGACTATGTATAGAATAAATACCCATTGGTATGTTTTATAAAATTAACTTACGATGTGACTGTAATATACGACAGGTTGACCTCCTATGTAGGGATAATATGGCACATTTTCAGCACCTCTGCAGCCTGAATCGTAGCGATATCCTGCATAGTAATCGTTTTCATCATTGGATATTGAATACATTATAAATTTTAGATGATTATTAGAATTTTTATACCAATTGATAAAAGTACAGATTCATTCAATTTATAGATTTGTCAAAATTAAGTCAAAATGGCACCAGTGACGTACACCATTTTGACAAAAATATCTTTTTTTCAGAGTTGTAAGCCAGTTGTGCTAATAACTAAGTACTTAGTTACCTTTCTTTTATGTGTATCTTTCTGCTTCTTTCTTTTTCTTGCGAAATAAAAATGTTTTTATATAATGATCCTTCATCAAGATATGAAATATTCTTTTTTCCTAACCATATTCCTTATCGTTACGCACCGTTAAGATTAGTTCACAGTTTTGTTATACAACCATAGCCGAAGAGATTAAATAATAAATAATTATTAAAATAATGATGGTGCAATATATTTTGTTGTTAATGATCTTTGTTTCGAGTACAAATGGTTACACTAACATTTTGTTTAGAATATCAGAACAGACGGATTCTAATACGAGCAGTAAATAATTTTACTTTAGTATTTTACATTTCAAGCCTGCGTGGTTGACAATGGCGTAGACAGACCTTACTTAGGATATGCTCCGAGCCCCTAGTTAGAGACGTATAGTGCACTGATGGTGATGATGATGATTATTTTATATTTGTATTCATTGGAAGAGTGATACCCAAACATTCGTACTAAAATATATCATCCATCTCTCCTATTTCTCAGAAAAAAGAAGAGACGACAACATAGTTTTGTTTTATATGATTAGCATTTGAAACCTAAGATAGCATAGTTAATTGTTAATGAGAATTTAATAAATAATGTTATATTTATAGACGCAGAATGTTTTGAATATCAGGAGCCTAATATAACTACAAAGACCAAAACATCCGAAGAGCCTACAACACTAACCTATGCTGTCGAAAATGGTACAACTTATTACAGAATAATTAATTTGGAAAATTCTAGTTTAAATAGTTTGAACTGGTTAACAAACCAAATAATCTGAGGCTGCTTATATTTAACAAAATTAGTGAAAATCCTTAGACACGATATCAGTTTCTGAGAATACGTAATTTACTTCAATTTCAGATCCAATGGAGATGTTTCAAGATATATTGAATAAATATCTACATGGACCACTACCTGCTACTCAACGTATGTACATTATATTAGCTAACAATGATATATTAAGAATTATGTAATAATTAATAACGTTAAAAATATAGTGGATAAAAAGAAAAATCCTTTGATTGGATACAAGAACAAGACCATTCCGTACCAATATCCAACAGGACATGTCTTGCGGTTAGTTCAATTTACTATAACTATTTTAAGTGAAGTAAGTAGTGAGTGTCACGTCGCAGTACGCATTTACTGTATTATCTTTTTAAATTATTAGACCATAGCTGCACCAGCATTCGTTAAACGATTATTTAGGTAAGTGTAGACTTCTAAGACATATCTCCTGTGCTAACGTACTCTTTAGTGACCACTTAACAAGTGTTTTATATTACAGAGCGGAGCTATACCAGAACAAGAGCGGCGTGCACATTCCCATGCCAGAGTTCATGCACCGCGGTCGCTGCCTGCTTAACGTCACCGATGACTTCATGCAGACCGCTGTCAACGCATTCGCCATCTTCCTGGAAGGCGACCTTACTGATATCTTACGATTACCCCCTAGTTACGTGCTACATTCGGTTTGTTTGTTTTATATGCAGAACTGTAGGATATTAAACTTTTAAAGCCATTCTTGAAAATTACCACAGTATTAACGATGATAGCGCCTGTTTGGAACCTTCTGAAGAATTATTTAAAAAGAAATAAGTAGATTACAGTACCTTGAGTATTTGCATCGTGTCTAATGCGATCAAATAAGACGTTAGTAGTAAAATAATGTCTAATTTCTTAAGGCTCGAACCATCTCGATGATGAACATAGCTAGAGAGAAACTAGCAGCAACATGGACAGTGGTGAAAGAAGACAAAAACAACGAAGAGATTACGATACAGACTCTAGAACTGTATCGACCCTTATTCAAATATCTTAACGGAAAGGAGATTTCGAAACTTAATTTGACCGACAATCGAATCTTGACTTATATTGGGACACACGCTGAATTGGATAGGCATCAAGTAAGTTAATTAAAAGTCACAAAAGTGACAACATGGATGTATTTTACGTAGATGATGATGATGATACACATCACAATGTAGTTCTTACTAGCTAAGGTGATATAGCGACTCTTAGTGAGTCTTGGCCACCGACAATAAAAGTCTCGACTTAACTCTATTCTCCACGAGTCTTAGACTTGGTGTTCCATAAGTTAATACAGAAAAGTGATAAATTTACATGTAGATTGAGATTATGATAACAGGTCGGCGTAGTAGCAAGTAAATATATAAAGATTAACCGACGTTGGTATGAGCCGAAGTACCTCAATTTGATGAATAACTTGCTATGCGGTGTACCGATGACATATATGCGGAGAATACCGGAGAACACTTATTTACAACTTACAAATCAGGTACATTTTAGAAAGGTTGCTTCTCAAAATGCCTGATAGAATAGAATAGCAAAATTATTAATTAATATACGAAATGATAATTCCATAGCTATTTTATCATATACGAGCTTGTGATCCTCTGCAAAGGCGGTTTTATTTGGCTATGATGACAAAAAGTCAGGTAATTAACAATCTGAAATACTCAAAGATTTTACATTTAAAAGAGATTTAAATTATGCATTTTGTAAAGTTGTTACTTATTAGTCACATTTTATTGGGCACTAGAGATATTGAAAGGTAAAATTATTGATAACAAAATCTGGCAGGCGCTCGGCAAGTCGTACAGTTGGAATGCACGTGACATATCACGCTTGGGTCTCCTTCTGGCTGAAGTGGAAGGATCTGACTTGAGCGCCATTAATCCAGAAGCAGTATCTGGGATAACTGCACACGTAAGATCCTTTTATCATAATTATTTATTCCACCCTTCTGACATAATTCCCGATAATAAAACTTGGAAAAAAGATATCGGCTTACTTAACATACTTACTGTGTATACTAGATCATAGTCGCCGTATAAAAGTTTTAATAATTCCAGGTAATGCAGATAATGAACCCGCAAAATTTACATTACTTCACAGACTCACAACTAAAGTATATGGGACAGAAACCCTTAAACATTCTAACCGGCAAACTCAAGAATTACAAGGATGGAATGAAAATGTTCAACTCTGAATTAAAATTGAAGTCCGCTACAACGATCCCCTTCGTTCTCTTATTTTTAGTATGCAAATAACATAGATAATGGAATACTATAGATAAGAAAACTACAATTTTGTTTCAATCGATGCTGTAATTTTTAATCTTGTAAAGTGGTGGCAAATGGAAGCTATACCGACCGTCCGTACGATGTCTTGCTTCCAACTGTAACAAAAAAAATACTTTTCAATAAATTTGCATAATGTTTTTTAGAAAAAAATAAACATCAATAAATTACTAACCATTATATTATACCAGTTTGTTTGGGTACTGCTGTTGACTAATGTCTTAACGTTATCCGTTTTTATTGAAATTTGGTTTGAATGTTCGTCAATGGCAACTATCAATTTTGGAAACTGAAAAAAATCAGATTGAATCCGAGTTACAATGTAGAAGAACATATCGGTGAAGAAATTCAAAGATAGATGCGCTAGTCGTAAAGTCGCGGAAAATAAAGCCCATCATGGGTCGAACTACTACTACTACTAAAATGAAGAATAAATTTTTCTTAGCTAACGTCGTAGGGATGTTGTACATGTTATTGTTATTTGTAAAGCTTACCTCATCACTATTTAAATTATCATTATACGTATTAGTTTCATGACTACATAAAAGTTTTTGCACAGACGTTATTGTTAATGTTTTCTCCTCACATTCCTCATAATTTGTAGCTATTGTTTTAGGACTTGCATTAGTTATTTGCTGTGTATTTCGTACATTGTTTTTGCATTCGCATCTAAAAATGTAAGATTAATTATACCTTTTCTAGGGTTATGAAATAAATTACATAGAAAATTACAAAAATGTAAAGTTCTTAAATGAAGGTTTCTCTTACTTATTTGCTTCTATTGCTGAAGTTAGTTCATACAAAATGTCTTCATTACAATTATTTTTATACATATTTTGAACATTCAATTGTGGCAGTCTGTGTAGATTAACGCAATCACAACACGAACAATTTATTATCACTATTTGATTGTCATCTTTGATTATATTTTTTAGTTCGTCGTCTGAATGTTGTGGAATATATTTTGTTTTACTAATATCATCGAAAATCTCTTCATTTA
Organism: Papilio dardanus tibullus; assembly: GCA_013186455.1. Lineage (NCBI taxonomy): Eukaryota > Metazoa > Arthropoda > Insecta > Lepidoptera > Papilionidae > Papilio > Papilio dardanus. Next base: position 280,287 of record QDHC01003745.1, read on the forward strand.
ACTGTTCATAAAAATTCACTTGAGTTTCTTTCTCAGTTTGTATTACAGAAATAGAAGCTTGCGTTTCGTTTGTAGTCTTAGTGTTTAATTGATCAGAAATTAGAGATACGCTGCAATTTTTAATTTCTAAATTTAATTGTAGCTTCAGTACTTTATCGTTATTTAAAATGGCGACGAAATTATTTAACTGTTTTCGTGTTTCACAACAGTTTACACAAGTTTGAATTTCAACAGGCATCTCAGAATTTGTATAATTTTCAGATGTTTCTGTGTTATTTTTGTTTTCAGCGTGAATTATAGATTTTTTACTAGATTTATTACAACAGGTGCAACATGTTTTTATACATTTCATATCAGTGTAAGATAAGCTTTTGTTTTCGACGTCTATATCATTTGGTGCGACATCATACTTTATTCCTGTAATAGACAAATATTCCTTTTCTGGATTTTTGTAAATATTCGATATTATTACTTTCTCGTCATTAAATATAGGTTTGTTATTTTTTTGATTATCTACATTTTGATTGTTTATTTTTGCTAAACTTATTTTGTCACCAGAGCGTTTGGAGCTTTCCATTACATTTTCAACAACATTAAAGCTTGTAATGTTATTAGAGGGGAAAATCAGGTTGTCTTGGTTTCCTTTAAAACTGTTATTCAAATCATTTTCTGGAGAATTTGCTAAAGCCAATTTCTTTATATCAGGCAGTTTCTTATGGAAATCTCCTTTTGTCTTAATAAATTTTTTGGAAGCTGGTGTTATTTTGAAAGGGCTACTTCTCCGTCGGAGTGCGATTTGTTGAGTTTTCTTTCTTTGTATATGTTTTAGTTCAGGGGTTTTACTGATTTTTTCACGACCTTCAGGTGGTTTCAAATTAACAATGTAAGGCTTCACTAGACTTTTTTTAAGTTTATCGACGATTGCAGGGTTTGGCTGGAAAACATAATGTGAATCAACGACAGACAGTTTATGAATTATGGATAATAATGAAAATTTAATTACATACAACTTCTTTCTTCTTTTTATGGCCATAGATTTCATTGTTTACTTGGGATTTTAATAAAACACTTTCAGTGTTACCTGAAAATAACTATTTTCAACTAATTATGTACTTTATACGAATGTAGTCTTTTAATTTTAGTAAAATATTTTTCTTTGTAACTATATATAATGGGAACGAGGACCTTTTGTTGATGAGTCCATGCTATTTGATATTTTCAATAGCCTCTTTTCCCACGACCTGTCAAATAAAACAAAGGAAATAATAAATTAATTTGAATTCCTCGGTTTAGTCGCTAAGCATAGAAATGACCATTGTATCTGAGACCACAAAAAATATCATGTTTATTTCGAGGCTATTATACTTATTGTATAAATTTTCAAAATCACCTAGTAGCCCTGATCAGATAGTTTTCATATCCAGTTTGTATGAAAGGCGAAGGCGGTTTGACGGCCACGTACGCTGCTTGATGGATCAGTTGCGAAGGATCGTCAATTTTATGTCCGGTAATAGTGTAAATGTCAATAACCGTATCACTGTAAAAA
>QDHC01003745.1:293279-303295 GCA_013186455.1 Papilio dardanus tibullus
TAATGATAAGATTACATAAATAGAAAGTATAATACTGGAATCCTAACCCAGGTTTGCTATAGTCAATTGACAAACTAATATTATTATTTTTTATAATACAAAGTGACAAACGAGCATGTGTCCACCAGGATTCGCTAAAAAATCTGAAGCGACTCCTCCACATAGACATCTGCAATTGTAGATGAGTTGTCTACCCTTAATCTATGGAGGAGGAGACGCACAGCAAGAGGATAATACCTCTTCCTATGCGTCCCCTCCCCCACCAATCCATTTCCCCTTCCCTTAATTTCCTTATAATATTTGAAAGCATTATAAATTACAGCATAAAATTATATAGATTGGAGATTTTTTAACCCCCGTGGGGGTCCTTTCAGTATTTGCGCCTTTTGCTGAGGCAGATTGGAGTTTATAGGGATGGTAGTAGTAGTGTCAAAGGAGTCTGTCACTACTAGTATAAACTAACATAAAATTAAAACTTTCCTTCTAGAAGATTAAATTTCAATTCTTATATTCAGTGCCCTTTAAAACTCTATAGGATTATCGGTTTCTTTGTGTAACTTTATATTCAAGGTGATACGTGAGAAAAAGCTTTTATAACGATAAGTTTTACGGATTTATTTATATTAGGTATTTATCGAGATTCGAGAACCATTCTTGAACGTAGAATGAAAATTTAGCATGAATTTTTACTGCCGAAGTATCGGGTAAAAAGATTGTCATCTATCAAAAGTTTTTTATAAAAAACAGATTCAAAAAAGTCAAGAGTGTAAAATAGATTGATCGATTGCAATAGTTTTATACCATGTGTTAAGCTAAGTCTTCGTATTTTGCGTGATTTACACCAACAACCATGCTTACTAAGTAAGAAAGTTAAATAATAGCAAATAATTGCTCGGACACGAAAGTGTCCATCACTTCCCGTAATAAATGCTAGATACCTTGTTTTTGGTTCATTGACCTTTGTAAACTATGTCGTTGCTTTAAAGGATTATCAACGTGACAATATGCACGTTCTATATATTATCTAAGGCTTCACTTGCGTGCTTGCTAACTCGCTTACCTGCTCCCCTTGGGACTGAGGTAAAACCAATAAATATGAGCAACTAAAATGTTACATTATTTTGTTATATATTGGAACATGTTGATGATATTAATTCTAAAATCTTACTTCTTACTGATAAAACTTTGGATGGAGGCTGAGCAGATCTCGATGAAACTTTTCACATTATGTAGATCATAGTCACTGAAACTAGGAAAAAACTTTGTAAGAAGTCAACACATAGGCTTCTTTTTAATTTCGTGCGGACGTAGTGGCCGCCGGCAACCAGTCAATTTTATATTTTAAAGTTCTATATAGCTAACAATCCAGATTTTATATGTACGAGTATGTACTCTATCCATGACCACACTTGACTCACACCGAGAATAACAATTGTTCAAACAAGTTCATTCGTAACAGTATTCTAGGAAACACGAATGCAACGATAAACGCCACGAGCCAATGTTTTTTCAAAAAGTCAGGATGCAAATGAAATAATTTATTTTTCAAGTGTAACGCGAAACTGTCGTTTTGGGCGTTTTAACTTTGTGTATGGACGAAATTAAATAAAGCAAAATTAGTTATGAATGTTGAGTTTGTTTGAATATAAAAGGTGCGGAAAAATTGTGGTTGTATCGAACCGTATATCATATTGGTCAACTAGGTCAGTGGTGTCTTAATAATTAATGAGATTTAAAATTGTGATAACTCTGTAAAAGCAGTTACAATGCAGTCTGTTCCCACGTCCGGCCGATGCTAAAACTTTCACACTTGACTGACCGAAAGCGAATGCGGTTCATTCTCGGAAATGAAATAAATTGGAAGCACACATTCTGTTTAAGTTAGTTTCAACGTTTTCATACTGCATATGTTGATAAGTTTGTTGACATTTCACTACGAGCTTTTTATTTAAAAAAGGATTTTTAATTATCCATTTCTCTTAATCAAAACATCAACAGACTACCAGATTTATACGCGTAGTGTAATGCCCTTCAAACTGTTTATTCAACCCAAATAGTATTGTCTAATGTTTGGACAATACTGCTCCAATGACCTTGACATATAAACAAGAACGAAGAGATTTTATTTCGTACAACCCTTATAGGTGTACCTTCTACATCTATCTATGAATCTAACATGCTAGGCAATTATTGTCTTTTTAACTATACCAATGATGTCATCGATATACTTGGTCATAATACTAGATTACTTCTACAAAATTCCAACAAAATAGAATGATTTTTATGTCCGGACGAATCATAATGTGGGAAATAGAACATCGTGACCATTGTGAAAGCACTTAAATGTACCTCGCCGCACTCTACTTGTATATTTTATGACAAGCAATAATATTTTTCCCATTTTTATTGCAGAAAATGTATGCCTACACTTTTTATGAGAATAGCTATTATAAAATTGTGCAATAATCTATTAGTTTTTATCGTCCATCGTTTGTATTGTTTAGTTTTTACTCTAAGTAAATCTATGCCATTTTTTAAATCCTATTGTGTTTGGTTTAGAAACTATTTTGAAGAAAATAATATAATCCATTTATAGTAATAGCTTCGGTTCGCGAAACTTAACATACCCTTACTTTGAATGGGCACGACACATAAACCAATAGTTTTTTTTTTATATTATAAAGTGGCGAACGAGCAAGCGGCCACTTGGACTCAAAATAGCGAAGCGACCGCTGCCCATATGACATCGGCTATTGCAGATGCGTTGCCTACCCTTAATCTTCGGACACAGCAAGAGGTGTGAAAATAGTGCTAAAAATCTAAGAACTTTAAATAATTGTACCACTTTAGTAACAGAATTTCAACAGTTGTGGAATTTAAAGCGGCAGCCTAGCCGAAATAACATTCAGTAATCACGTTTGCCTTGCAAATAAACTACGTCTCGGTACCAAACTAATATTAGCCAAGTAACATTAGTCAAGTAACATTGTTAAGCAAAATATACATTTGCGTTTGCCTGATCGCTGACGTGTGAGAAGATTCGCATTGTAATGTTAATGAGGATTTGATTGTTCAGGTAAATTATCATCATGTTAACAAGTAATATAATAGTATCACGTTGGTTAAAATCTACCAAAGGACCTTGAACATTGTAAAATAATAGTAACAAATGAATCCACGTTACCAGATAAAATCCATAGAAAACTTATTGAATATAACAGCAATGTTAAGTTCATTGTTTAATGAATATGATACAGTAACAGAACGCATACTTTATCAAGGAAAAGTAGTTAAAAACATTCAGTTGAGATTTAAATGAAACGCCTGTTGATTTAAAATATATTTAAAAATCATCTACTTTCAAGTTATAAAGAACAAAGCACAATTAACACAATCGTCGTAAAGCGATGTTTATGTTGTAGTACCAGACTTCATTGACTTGACACAAAGAACACTTCAGAATGACATTCCACTCCTGTACTTCCATTCAACTATGAATGCTAATATGAATAGAGTGTACCGCTTTCCTCTGGGCCACATGCCATGCGAAACTGTGCCATGGAACAATGACATGTACAATGCTAACGATGTAAGACATTGAATACGTAATGGGATTTACAAACCTTACGCTTACGAGGAACTAATCTAAGATGTGGCTCGTGTACACTTCCCTGATTACTTTTAATTGATTATTAATAGTCCAAGAGAAGTAGATAGAGATGGAACACTGTCCTCCTTTCACAATTGTCAAGTTAACTCTTAGTAATATTAATAAAATGTTGTTTTGCTGCTTCACCCGCAAGTTAATAGACATCAAGGGTGATAATTAGTGTACATTTCTTCTAATGCTACACAAAGCAGCAACAGATTGTGGCAGTTGTAAACTACACAGCAACATAAGTGGCGTAAAAGTACCAACTTTTTTTGTTTGCCAAAACAAACTGCTTAACTGAACTCACAAAATTCAATCTTATTATTAAGCAAGTGTCTGAGACAAAACATGAAGTTCGGCGAACTTACACTTGTGAGAGAAACTTTAAAAGTTGTGATGGGAACCATATTTGGCACGTAGGAGGTTGGAGGTTGCCCACGCGTTTCGCGACGGCCGACCAACGTAACTAAGTCAAGGTGATTACGGATTATGAGGTAACCTAGACAGTTTACAAATCTTACGCCTCTCAACTTTTAGTTTAATGCGAGGTCGATAAATAAAAATTGAAAGCACTAATGGACGCGACCAACAAATCTGTAATCTTAAATCTTTTAAAAAAAATGGGCAGAAAAACCTTTCTCTATGCCGAACTCCTAAAAATTTAATCAATTTCGCTAATTATTTATTAAAGTAAGACAAATGTTATTAATATTTTAACAGGCGCTTCCAAAGGGCGGACGAAACACAAGGCTTTTTAACCATCTAAATTTTTGTTACTTCAATTTGCGGTTATCAAATTATACGGATAGAAATTCCCAAAAACTCTGTTGTTAATATTTATAGATTAATTCAGCGTATAAATTGCTTTTAACATTTATTTAATATTATTTTACACGTTGTTGCCTTTTTAAAGGCTAGCTTGCATAAAGTTTAAATTGGCGCGATTGCTCTTTGCAAAGAATCCAAGCAAATTAAGAGGCGTCCGGCCTCTGCATTGCGCCACGGCTGCTGTCGTGTGTAATTTAATAACATTTAAAAAGTCAATATTTACTAAAAAGGTTAATGAACATGTTACCATTATTTCTACAATTATTTACCTCGTGTAATAACGTGAATTTATTACGCGTATATTCGCGGTTTTTTGTTTCATTTTCCTTATACTGATATTTTTTTAAACAGACTCCTCTAATGTTTAGTTACAAGAATTGTATTAGGTGACATCCAGTTTAATGCTTTAGGGGGACATAGTATGTCATCAATATAAATTAATATCTCTTACCGAACCACCTTTATCTATTCAGGTATAAGACTATCAGTGGGTTTAATTGTATGCAGTTTGTATCCAGCTGGTCGACCGTGGCTCCCACGCCACGCGTTCATTCATCAGTCGAGATTCGTTTTCCTGCTATTTTATATTCAGTAGACGAGTTTTTGTGTAACATATGACAAAACACATAACTTATTAGCTTGTTATATTCGCATTTAAATTCAAACAAGCAAATTAACATTTCATCTGTAATTTTAGAAGCTTAGAAAATCTGAGTAGCATCGTTAAAATATCTAAAGATATTCTATCTCTATAACGCTATTTAACACTCTATTTTGACCTTATTAGATCGAAATTATCGCCAAAATTACAACTCGAATCTTTATTCAGAAGAATCAAATAGACCCAAAACTCCATACCAAAGATATAAAAACTTTTACACTCTGCCGTTTTAAGAGACTTGTATGTGTTTGGAACAAACGTAGGCGAGTCATATAACATCAATTGTCTCGAGGAAAACAATCCTGATTTAACGCAAGCCATAAAATGTCTCTTTCAGACAGTTACACCTAAGCTATGGACAATTTTTGTGGCTCTATATTGTGTACCTTTGCCTTTTTTGAATAAAAAATGTTTTGCTATGCGAAGTCATTTGAATTAAACAATAACAATAATCACCAAACGCAATTTGATTCGAGGTAATCGATGCTTTACTGGATTACATGGAAACTGGATTTATTTAGCCGCCAAAAACTGCGTAGTCTTTAGTCTTAATCTATATGTTAATTTTATATCATAGCAAATAATTTAGTTATTCTTTGTAGTTCGGTGAATATCTTTGATAATGATCAGTGTGTGGATGTGGAGAGATAACCACATGAGACGTATTTGGGTGCCCGCCTACGTGACAGAAACATGCAGAGGCGCTAAAATATAAGACTGTCCCGCAAATGTTTATAATAACGCAAAGAAGATGTCTTTATTCTTTTATGAGATAACCTATACCAAAGACCGTGGCAGAGTAAATATAGGCAGGCGCGCTTCATAAAATATTTTATAGTTCATCTACATCTAATTCCATATTTGGCACGTCTATTTAGTTAAGAAACCTTTGCTTATATACTAATGTCCGTTTTCACCAACCAACTCCTAAAGTAGTTTTAGATAGTTGTCTTTTTGCTTGAGGGTCTCCCTAAATCTAATGAATCCCTTGCGGTCTAAAGTGACGCTTAACTGTTGGTGAAAACGAAAGTAGTGTTAAGTGACATTTCAAATGCGTTAAGTGTTACCTAAAATTTAAGGATTGTTGGTGAAAACGGTCATAAGAATGTTCATTTTAATAGGTTGGTTTTCTATAAAAAATATAGCTGCGCCTGAAATTTTACTCTTCGAATCTTTATCCGCTATGTGTAACAACGGTTGCGTTTTAACAATAACGGTTTCTTTTCATTGAGAAACATTTCTGAAACACAACTCGTTCATGTTGCACGATACATTAACGAAAATGAAAGCAGTTTTAAAGGATTGCTTCTTTACGTTATTCACATCTTTTGTTAGCTACTGAAACCGCTTGTTTGTTATGAAACCATTTTAAAAATGAAACAAAACTTTCTTAACTCGTTGTACTAAAAATCAACGTATTAGCTATTTGCAAGAAAAGTTGTATTGCCATATAAATCGATAAATACCTTATCCCACTAGCTTTATACACGCGTCGACACAAATCCGAACGTACATTTAAAAGGCGTGTTATGTATTTAAGGTGAACTTTTAGGATAGACTGTATTGCAATTGTGCAAGCGGCCTCGCGCCCACGCCGCCTACGGAACATTCGCTACTTCATACAAGCACACTACTACTCTTATTATAGGTACCTTACGTTTTGTAATTTTATCATGTGTGTGTGATTTTTAATCGAAGAAATAGGACACAAATGTCACAAAAAACTTGGGTTTAACATTATATCTTAAAAAGTGGCAGTAAAAAAAATCGTATAAAACCCTAATACAATTGTGTAGCATATTAAGTACGTAGATAATGAATATATTCTTATAAGAAAGGACAAAAATGCAGTTTAAATTTTTTTTTTCCAATAAAATATATATAGAGTCGTATTTATATTGTCGTACATTGTTTACCTTCAGTTCCAAGTGCGATATTCACTCGTGTGAATCCAGTTTGGCGCCAAATCATCTTTATTTATGTCCATTTATGTCACGTTATCCTCAACGTCGCAGTGACGTGTCGACGCTTGTTTATTCTTTGTTCCATTTATTGATTTACTTATTATATTAACTTAACCTACTTTAGCTGTTAAATGAAGTAGTCATTTTGCAAAAAAAAAAAAAATTTTTAGAAAATACACTTTAACTTTCACAGTCTATATCTATATTTATACTCTATACTAATATTATAAATATAGAAACTTTGTATTTTTGTTTGTATGGAAATAATTCAAGAACTACTGGGCCGATTTCTTTCACCATTAGAAAGCTACATTATCCCCGAGTAACATTGGCTATATTACTTAATTCCACGCGGACGAAGTCGCGCACAACATCTAGTCTCAAATCGTTTTTAAGTAACTTTATTGGATTTATTATATGAAACAGTTAAATAAAATAATTTAATTAAACCATTCCAGTAAATATTACTTCTGCCAAGACACGTTACCTGTACCTGTACATAACCTTAACTCCATATATGCTCGTAATTTACCATGATTTACACAAACGCCAGGGTCTAATTAAAGCACATACTGGATATGGTAATAGTGCATGTTGTGTCGATACCAGATAACTACGCAAGTCACTTCTAGAATCACAATTGTAATCATTGATTGACTGTCATGCATTTTAATAACAATTTTATCTCAAAATCAATGCACTTTTATGTTTTCTACTCGCTTTTGTTCACAACCTCATCCATTGTCTTTCCAAAGGGGCCTTTAAGAAAAGAGCGTACTCCTTCCTCAAAGGCCGGCAACACATCTGTGATTCCTCTATCGTTGCAGATGTCCATGGGCGTCGGACCAATTTATTCAGTTGATCCGCTGCTCGTTTGCCCCTTATCCCATAAAAAAAAAAACAATTTTCTTGCCTCTGGATTCAAATATTTCTATTTTGCATTTAAATAAATTCTATAAGCGCTTGCAGACAGTAGTATCAACGACAATTGTTATAATTGACCAAATAAAGTTCACGCTCGTAATTCAGCGTGGAGTATTGGTTGACATTGACTAATACTTTTAAGAATTGATTAAAAGGAATATATTCTGTCGTCCTGACTCACTCCGCCCTTGTTCTCAATAGAAGGAAAAAGTTATTGAAATTATTTTCAACCATGACATCATAAATATCAAGAAAACGATTTTCCCACCCTGTGTGCACTATTCATATTTGACGATAAAGCCGAGCGCCCACCGCTAAAGAGAAATGAGCTGGAGATGGTGAGCTGAGCGGCCTCAAATATGGTTGCGTCGCCACCAACAAAGAGCTGAGCTAAGCGAGCCCAACAGCATACCGCAGCTGTCTCATTTGAAACAGCTCGGACACAGCTCTAGAAAATTTTGAGTCTTTTTGACACATCTCATTTCGTATGAAAGTGGAAAATGGGACCGCCCAGCTCCCGCTCTTACTCTTTTGTGGTGGGCGCTCGGCTAAAGGCAATGAACAGACTGTGCGACTATAAATTGTTAGCAAGTAAAAGGTCTGGTCAGGCACGCATACGGGCCCTAATGAAGATTTATAACCCCCGGGCGTACGTAAGTGAAGGCCGACACAGGGGATAATAACTCAGATGGGGCATTAGTGTATTGAAGCGAAACTTAAGAGCTCTTTTACTAAACGTGAAGGAAAACACGGTTTAGTTTTTTAATCAGTAGCCACTGAGTTAGGTTTAGGCAATCTACTAACAGTGCGGATTTCTCAATAGTCAAGTAATTTACCGGTAAAAATGTTGTTATTTAATTCAAAAATAATGAGAGAAAGAATCCATATTACAGGGCGACCTAAACTAAAAATAGAATCGTGTCTATCTCTGTCTAATTCCATAATGTTAGAATAAACATCTTTTCTTTTTTTTAATTCCATTCGGACTCGTGTAAAGTTCTTTGGCGTTATGCCAATATGAATAATAGCGATATTAGAATTTAGACTGGAAAACTTCGTAGTAGTGCTGCCGAGTGGTGATCAAATAAAAATGATGTAGTGCTTTGACATTAGAGTGCTATAAACATATTAGAATGGAAGCACTACATTTTATTCTGGAATTCTTGTAAAATATATATTTCTTATTATTAAGTTGTATTGAAAAAAGAAATAAGGCAATAGATAAATTTCATCAAAGACTACATTCAAGTTGTGCAGGACTGATGTTTCATATAAAAGCATAGAATCGTATTTATTTATATTTTTAAATATACTTACTTAAATAGAGAAAGTAAAATATGTAATCTATAAGCCACTTTACAGAACAATATACTGTACGTGTTTCTATGGCTTCTTCAAATTGCCCCGCCGCCGCGCCGTGAAGGAATGCATCTAGTGTCGTTGACATCCTTTTTAATGCCGCGAGCCTAATGCGACCTATTTGCAACGATGAGACTGTTTTTAATGAACATTTCCTACATTTTAGCAACGCCTTATAAAATCGTAATCAGAGAAACAAAAACAGAGGTAGTTTCTTTTACAATAACCTTGCAGACGGCGTCTGTACTTGTTTTGAATTGGAACCAAGACTTTGTTAAGACCAGTAAGAAAGGATTTTTGTTAATAAGAAATCTATTTTATCCTGTTTTATCTTTTTATTCTCTTCTATAAAAGGCTATCTATGCAACAGTATGTATGTAGTGCGGCCCATGACACATATCTTTGAATTTTTTTGCCGATATGTGCATGTTGCATCACGATGTTTTCCTTCACTATAAGAGGGTCGGGTAAATATGTACATATGAAAATCGAAAAAACACATTGTTACATGGCGGGATTCAAACTCGGGACCTGCAGCTTATAAGTCAAGGGCTGAATCCCTCAGCCACCGACTCTCACGCAAAAGTAACATTGGTCATGTAAAGTTTACACGCTTACTTTCAATTTT
>QDHC01003745.1:303695-315874 GCA_013186455.1 Papilio dardanus tibullus
AATATACTGTACGTGTTTCTATGGCTTCTTCAAATTGCCCCGCCGCCGCGCCGTGAAGGAATGCATCTAGTGTCGTTGACATCCTTTTTAATGCCGCGAGCCTAATGCGACCTATTTGCAACGATGAGACTATTTTTAATGAACATTTCCTACATTTTAGCAACGCCTTATCAAATAGTAATCAGAGAAACAAGAGCAGAGAAGAAACAAGAATTGGAACCAAGACTTTGTAAGACCAGTGAGAAAGGATTTTAGATTTTAACAAGAAATCTATTTTATAGTAATAATCGTAGATCAACGTTTTTATAGATGGAACCTACCCTGTTTTATCTTTTTATTTCCTCCTATAAAAGGCTATCTATGCAACAGTATGTATATAGTGCCCATGACACATATCTTTGAATTTTTTTGCCGATATGTGCAGGTTGCATCACGATGTTTTCCTTCACTATAAGAGGGTCCGGTAAATATGTACATATGAAAATCGAAAAAACACATTGTTACATGGCGGGATTCGAACTCGGGACCTGCAGTTTATAAGTCAAGGGCTGAATCCCTGAGCCACCGACTCTAACGCAAAATTAACATTGGTCATGTAAAGTTTACACGCTTACTTTCAATTTTTTGCAATAAATTCATTAACGTAATAACAAATCATTTCCCGTATCCGTAGTAATTTATCTAACAATATTCTTACACTATCTGGTCTGAGCATGAATCTATGTTCCGATATTACTTCTCACGATAATAAAAACGTCGCGCTATAGTGCCATTGATCATGCCTCGCTGCGGGCATCTTCAGAGTCAACACGTAATTTTTCCAATGCATTACGTAGATTGTTATTAACATTAGTTCATAAAATATATTTTTAGAATATGACAGTTTGACTGTTGACTATTTTTGCATTGTGATGCATACATATCATTGCACAGATAACCATAAGTTTACCGCAGTACCGATTAGTGTTCTGTAGTGACAGAACGTTATGGTAAAAAAACATAAATAAGTCATTGATTTAAGGTCGAAAAATAAGATAAAACAGTTTAGTATAAGCTTATAGTTAATCATGAACATCTTCCAATGTCATTCGGACGATCTCTTTCCCGTTCGTATCCTAAATCGTTTAAAAAGTCTGTACGTCAATCGTATACTATTTTAGTACAAAGGATGTCGCCGTTTGAACGGAGATGAAAATCTTTTGTCGGCACCGACTTCCGTCGCGGCTGCACCCAAACAGTTTATATTTAGACTGTAGAGTTTAACGTAGCACATAAGTATTATTAAAAAGAAGAAGAATTAGTTATTTAACTTTAATATCTAAATATTTATCTACACATTAATGGGCAATTAAATTTATCGCGGAACGCCAAAAAACAAAGTGTTCTATTTCTATAAAAACAAAGGAAATTCGAACATTTACCGATGCCGGACCTATATGACGAAAAACAACAAAACAATGATTAATTGTTGGATGAAACAAAAACTGTATATCAATATGTAACCGAAGGTGTCACGCGCGGTTGGTTCTTGCGATTCAAAGTCAAAGCCGCTGGGAGCACGCGGATGTGACCGATCGCTGCGCACGCGCACGCACACGTATCGCCGCACTCAGCCGGAACGGCGCCGCGCTTCCACTTGCCATATAAACATTAATATGTACCTTTTGATTGCAGGTAATAAACATCGATCATATGGCGTACAGCACAGGTATCATCTCAAGTTTCTGCCATTTAAACATATCAGTATCAGTTTCCATGATATCGGAAACTTTATTTAAAGTAGTAAGAAGTATGAATATAATTAATTAATGCTCAGTTAAACAGGTTCTTATCAAGTGTATAACATAATATACTGAGAATGATGATGTACGTCCGTACGCAATCGTACTACTGACTCATAGGATTATGCACGAATCATACTATTAGAAAATTATTCTTTCTTTACGTTACTAGTACTTACTGAATTTAAACGAGCAAGTTCTAGATAGCCGGAAAAAGTCGATGTTTTCACTCGTTTTGAAATATCAAGCAACATAATCTTCTATAATAAGAACAGAAAGATGATTCATGGGTTTCATCCTGTTAGCAAAGAGCAGTGTCCAGCACAGGATTAGGGTCCTCATTGGCTATAAGCAACTGGACATATCCAGCAGAGGATTGCAAGGCATAGTCCTTGTCATCGAAGGACAAGTGCATTGCGATGCGATGTTACCGGCCCAATATTTGGCAAAGACCTGCAGAGGCTATAACTAATCTGTGCTGTCAGTCTGTCATGATGTAATCGTCCTCGCAGACACAAGGTCGTAGCTTTATTGCAGTATCAGAGCAACCGGTTCTCGCTGCGACGTCGGACATTTTTTTATGCGTAGTTTCGCTAAATTTAATTTTCAATTGAGAACGTAAGCCAAAGATAAATATAAACTGGTTATGCGGGCGCAGTGCCGCTTATCTACTGGCAATTGACGCCTCGTTGCTGGCGCCTTGAGTTATTGTTTTATAGGCCTAGAATTTATAAAGGCAAGCAAACGTAGTCCAAATTGAGTCAATGGCGTTTAATGATTGCTTTCTCTCTTTACCCTGTTAAGAATTATTTAACGTAAACTAGGTGAAGAAATAGGTACATACAATAGTACCACAATTTAATTGAAATGAATGGAAAAATACATCGTATTATTTTACAATTGTCACGATGATCATTAAGGTCATTTTAACGTAAAAACAAAAAACGTAATAGATTATACAATATCTTGGTAAAATCAACATAACATTGGAGTCAAGGTTGCTTTGCTGTATTATGAATGATGATGACAAAATTATACACAGGCCGACTTCCTTTTCCGTTACTTAATACACCTTCGATAATAACAAAATGTTACATTGATAATTTATTCCCATCCTCCGCACTTTTATAACAATTGCAATATTATGAATTTTAATTTTGTAAAGTTTTGTAAAGTTCGAATTTAAGGAAAACATCGTGATCCAACCTGCACATATCGGCGAAGAAATTCAAAGATATGTGTCACGCAAAGTACGCGCTAGTCGTGGAGTTGCGGAAAATGGAGCCGATCATGGGTAGAACTTTACCTTACCTTACTTTTAGTTTGAATTTGAGTGATTTTAATTGAAAATTATTACGATTTATTTCTATCCAAGTTATTTCTTATAAGTGTGTATAACTTCTAAAGCAGTATGAAGTTTAAGTATTTAATGTAATATCACACAAAGAGTCCTTCAAAGTGCAGAAACCACATCTTGTTTACAAAACCGGGAAACCTTTTAATACTGAGCGATGCCGATACTTAAAAGAATTTAGGACGGCTTTTGTATTTAGAACACTTTAGTACTTATTTTTTACTTGTAGTACAAGCTTACTAATGTTTTATTTTCCTAATACGATTAGTCAAAAACGCGCAAAGCTAAAAGTAATTAAATATGTTTAATTATTCCTTTAAGTCAATTAGAAATAATTAATTTCTCATATATTAAACAATTGGTAAATTATTAGCAGTTAATAAGTAAAACCTTTTAGAAATCAAAACAACACTGCTGTTAAGTTTTGGTAGGCGTCACGTGCAAATCATTGCTTACACCTACTGAATATTACCTTGTATTTTAACGTCTCGCATACCTTGTTCAAAGTTCTAATGTTGAGAATTAAAACACAGATTTATTATTTAATCATTTATTTGTGTAATAAAACTATGGTCCTTTATAAAACTATTCTAAAATAAAATAAATTATTAAAGCTACTTGAATGTCGTCTTTTCATCGGAGTCACATCACAAGATTTCTCAACAGACTAAGGAACTAAAATATAACATTGTTCAATTTCATCGGAATACGAATTATATGTATGGTTATCAAATTCTGGATACATCCATGAATTATCGATACTATCATCTAAAGGTGACATAGTTGAAGTACTAACAGAACTGAATAATTCTGGATACATTATCGTGTATCCCATTTCATCTGGTAATTGTGGTTCTTCATTATTTTCTACTTCAGTGCTATTAGAAAGACTTTCTAATGAAAGATGAATATTACAGACAGTATTTTCATTAGAATTCATTAAAGTCGGAGCTACTGTTGTTAAAAATGATATTATATTTGATGTAGTACTCGTGGATTCAGTGAATGGTCTCTCAACATTTGGTGCAGGAATAATTTGGTCAATATTTCTTTGATCCCCTATTTCTTTGGTTCTCTCATCCCTTAAGACGCATGAAATCGTTGTTGGTATAAAATCATCACGACTTATTTGAGATTTATTTATATCTTGGAAAATTTCCGATTCATTTTTAACAGGTAAAGAGCCACTTGTGCGATATATTAATTCTTCAAGGGTAGTTGTTGGGATAATACTTTCTTTATTTATTGGAATTTCTACGGATCCTGTTAAATTTTTACTTTGAGACACACAATCTGTTGGATTTTGATTAATTTTTGTATTTCGATTCAAAATCGGTAAAGCTGTGGACGTTTCGTTTTTGGTTCCTTTACAAGAGTTTAAAATTTTATTTACTTTCGACTGTTTCCTTGATGCTTTTGCAGTCTTTGCTTTTTCTTTTTTTGGTTTAGTGTTAATGGTCATATCAATAACGTCTAATTTAGGCTCTGGCTGCATTTGAGGGAAGCGATTCCAATAATTCGGTCCCCACAAATCTGTTACATCCAGAGGATAATCGACTGATGGGAAGAAGAGTTCATTTTTCAAACACGTGTCAGGAGCTGACGCAGTCTCTGATATTTTCTTTGCTGTTCTTCCCTCTGTGCCATTGTTCTTACGTTTCTTTTTATATTTACGATTTTCAGGTTCATTAGTTGTTGGAACAGAATATTTTGATGGGATTGGAAGCGGCTTTGAAAATTGTTGATTTAAATCAAAATTGTGATTAGAATATAACGATGAAGTAGGCGTTGGTGCTAAACCATATTCAACTTCTGGAAAATTAAATGTTCTTGCAACACATCCTTCTCGGACAACAGGTCTCCGTACTGGTAATGTTTTTTTTCTAACCTTGTACTTCTTGTAAGGTACTTGAAATGAAATCCACTTATTTGTATTTGGCAGACATTGTCCATACATAAGCTATAAACAAGACAGTAGTGGTTAATTAATATTTTAATAGTCATAACTATCACGGGAATTAAAATCAAACAGTGGAACTCACCTGCACAAAAAAATCAACTAAAATTAACAAAGCCACCTTCTCACGAAGTCCCATAATCACATTAACATTTTACTTGTCGAGTTAACGATATATATTTCATTTTTATGAAATAAATCGACATAACTGATACCATCTTTATACGTGACAATTTAGATTTGAACACAATTTTATCTACTAATAGATTCTAACAATTGCCTATGACTTAATTGCTTAAACACCTTATGTAACCGATATTACAGAAATCATTGAAGCAAATATATATTAAAATAAGTAATCAAACATTTTATAAGAGTTTATTAAGATTATCATAAAGTAAGAGTACAAATATATCAAAAACTTACAGCCAGTTTCAAAAATCAAAAATAGACAAAGAACTCGCTGCAGATTTAACGTTTAACTCTTCCGGGTTATCTATTAAGATCTCTATTTCGAAGTCAGAATTGTTCTCATTAGCTACGTAGATATGCATATATTCATTTTCATTACTAAAACTTGATGAATCCCCTTTCATATCCTTTACAAAATTAAACTCCGTAGGTGTTTCTGTGGTTGCTTCTTTTATTTTTACTTTTGAATTACTATCAATGCTATGACTTACAAGTTTTTCTGTTTCGTTAGATTTTGAATTGAATCTGTGATTTGTCTTAGTGTTATTATTTAAGTTTTCTACATCATTTTTAATTTCAATAGCTAGCTTATAATCATTTTGTGTTTGACTATCGGATAAACTCATTCCCGTTTTTTGAAAATTTTGTAATGTGGTTAGTATAGTATTAAAAATGTTTCTTGCTTTATCTAATTTGTTAGGGAACTCCGTTTTAACATTTTCGTTTTCTCCACAATTTTCTTCTAAAGCTCCTAGGTCTAAATTGGTACTTGATATCTTAGGGAATTCCCTTTCAAAAATATTTTTTTCTTCACTGCATAATTCTTCTAATGCCTCTACATCTGAATTGTTTCTTGTCAACTCATTTAAACATATCTTAGTTAAATTTTCTTCTGTATTTTGAATATCTTGTTCTAGTATTTCAGTATTCAGTAGAATCCCAGTGAATTTTGTTCCCAATATAACCTCGTTTTCTTTATGATCGAACTCATCAGTCGTATTACTCAAAATACTTTCTCCGCCATCTTTGCCAAAAAGAATATCTTTTTCACATTCAGTTTCATTGGATTCTTTTAATTCATTGCAATTGTTCAAAGATGCATCAGCAATAAGTAAAGTATTATTATTGTTTTTTGAAGGTAGTGGTGGTTGTTTAGATGGGCTCTGTATTTTTCCGGACTTTAGAGCATTGTAGGACGATTTGACATCATCAGAAAATGGTTTTAATACGTCATCGAATGCATTTGTTGTGAAGTAATACGGTTCTCGTGTATCCAAAATACTAGTCGGATAAGTAACATCTGGGAAAACGCTAGCTGGTATTTCTATTGTAGATGTTAAAGGATTAGACACATATGACATTGAAGATTTTTGTCTGGACAATCTTGAATTTTCTAGATTAGGTTTACTTGATAAGATTTCATCCCACTGTTCGCCACTAGAACCAAAACTGTTTACTTTCTGCAAATCAATAAATGAGTACAAATAAACATGTGTTGCAAAAAATAAATGAAAGAAAACAAATTGAAGTAACACTTACACAAATAACGACAAAAACTATTAACCATTTTGATATCATCGTTTTTTTATGAATTTATTGAATTCCACATTTGTTTGAACTAACGTCAGTGGCTTACAAAAGTTGAAGTATATTTTAAGTAAAAAAAACTATAATATTCAATTTTATATAAAAAAAATAAAATTAAAAAATTACAAGATTGCTGTAAAATATCGAGGCAGCATTTCGAAATAGCCTTGTTTAATAGATAAAATTATATTACAAAAATTCGTATTTGCAACATCATTTTTATCGATAATTATTTCACAAAACAAATTTTTATAAGATAGGACAGTGGAAGGGGTTATTGTAAATTAAACCAAAAATTACACAGTAGTATATTTGAACCAATTTTTTGTGTATAAATTACAAAATATATTATGAATGTTGAATAATAAATAAATTATTGTCGATATCAATACATAAATCTCTCTGTTTTCGTATTATTGATTATTTCTGAACAACAAATAACTTCATTATATTTATATCTCGTTATGGATTATGGCAAAAATTAGCAACATCCACCACAACATACATTCGATACTCCAGTCGTAATAGCATTGGCAGCAGGTCCTTGACAGCCGTTATTGTTACAACATCCCGCATTACAATTATTACAACCACCACAACAGTTGCCACAACCGCAGTTGTTGCAGCCGTTGCCACCATTGTAACAGTTATTTACGGGAGCAGGGGCAGAATCACAAATGCCGCTATTCAAGTTATTCAATCCTCCGTTGCCTCCATTTCTGTTGATTATGGCCAGTAGTAAAACTGGTAGTATAACGTCCAAGGGGTCGCTGTCATTGGCGTCCACAACGGTGGGATAAACACCACCGCAGTATCCGTAATTTTGACATCCGCCACCACATATAGCTTGTGCAACCACTAGTTCTAACTGAAAGAAAATAATAAAGACCAGTTTAAATAATGAATACTCCCTAACGTTTTGTTTCTGTGTAACAAACGAGTTCACAATTTATCAATGATTCACGGAATCTGATAACCAAACACCACTTGCCCAGTTATTGCAGACTTGCATGGCCTTCATAATAACACCAGATTAGTTAAAAATAGAAATATTTAGTTTTCGCTACGTTGCTACTAGATACCAATGAAGAAAACTATTATAAAGTTTCATTAAAATCCTTACCTTAACAATGTACATCAAGGTTAATAAAAGAACTAGTTTTGTCGCTGCCATTTTGAATGTGGGTCCCATTAAAATTGTTACAGCTCCTTTTATTGTATTCTACATTTAAACGAATGATAAATAAAACAATAAACATTTCGTAATGTTGTATCTAGGAATTATTAGGTCACGTAGTAACACTAACTTCCTACAAAGATATAATATTAGTGAGACAAATAATTTACGAATGAACAACCTAGCATGTGCAACAGGAAGAAAGGAAAACAATAAAGAATTTTCTTCAGTGCACGATCAAAATCTAATGTAAAAATACAACAAATAATTATCAATAGTGTATCTTTTAATAAAAATCTTATTTGCCATTGCATTGCTTATTATATTGTTTTTAGGTAATAAATAATCTACTCATAAAGGCCAGACCATTTATTTTTCCTTATACATACATTTAAAAGTAAAAGTTTTACATCTTCAATTAGTTATGTATTTCATATGATACTTTAGACATTAAGTAGTTACATTTTTGTTCCAAACAACTATTCTCTGTACATCAATATTCGCAGATTATAATATGTTTGCAATTCCCATTGTTGCGGCAACAGTCGCTGTTGCTGTGACATCCGCATTCCGACTTGCAAGACTTCTTGTTGCTGCATTTCTTTTGACAAGAGCCATTGCAACTGCAATTACATTCCGAGTAGAATTCGAATCTTCCATTATTTCTACTTTCACAACAATCACAGTTACTCCAAGATGGACAGGAATTAGAGCAGTCGCTTGATAACTTCTTGACTACACCCAAAGATAAGGATATTAAGTCATCAAATGATAATTCATCGTGTTTCTCTTTGTTTTCCACCACAATTATAATAGGTTGTTTTGCTTCGGAAGGTGGACTGTACGTATCACCATGGTCGTAATTTCCGTAATATCCTGCAACTACATATGAACCATATGGGTAACCAGTTTGGCCGTATGCGGAACAATCATAGTCATCAGGGTAACCATAAGGATATGGATAACCTGAATGTCCGTAGGAGTTGTAGTAACACGAAGGACAATTATATCCATCCCATTGTGTAAACACATGACGGAACTGGAAAAGAATACAGAGTCAATGCTATGATTTCAGTGCAAGTTAATAATTAGTTAAATATCAAACTTACTTCAAAAACTACCAAGAATATAGTAAGAAATACTTTCACGTTTAACATATTATTCAGACTCTTCGCATGTCAATGAGAACAAATAAAATATTGTAATAATTTTGCCATTTATATTACATTTTTGAACAATCAAATATGTGTGTAATACCAAATATTTTGTAACTGACAATGGAAAATAACACGTCCACTTCCACGAAAAAGTTCCTATTTAGCAATAACCATTTGTTTTCTTTTTGAAATACAAGGGTTTTCTAATTTCTTTTGTAATATTACCTAGAATTAATTGTGATTAAGTATTCTTTAAATATATTAGGAAGGGGTTTAATGAAACACGTGTACAGTGACAGAAATTTCAAACAAACTTTATTATACACAATGCTAAAGCCTAGACTTCTTTTGCTAACAATCCGTTCGTATGATGAGATTAATTTCGTTGGGGTTTTGGCCGTTGCAAGTTTGTGTTGATGATTGACATTCATCGCAGCCTAAAACTAATTCATTGCCATGTATGGAGCATCCGCCGCTATTGCCGAATTGGAAACCGCTGCCGATGGGTACTGCTATCGGTATCGGGATGTAAATGCAGTTTGTGCCACACGGACAACCCATAAAACTGCTAATACCATTGTTGTCTCCACTACTGGTACTAATACTTTTTCCGCAACTACTGCATTTACTGCATCCACTTCCTCCACAATGTCCGCATGTGTTGTTGTTACTACAAGCGCTGCAATTGCCGCAACTGTTGCAATTGCCACAACCGCCAGATCTGCCACCGCAATTACTACAAATGTTGCAACTATTTCCACCGCAATTAGCGCATATTCCATTGTTTCCTTTACGTCCAAATCCGCCATTTCTCTTATTTTTCAGAGCGAAAAGGAGAAAATACAGCAAATCATCGAGGCCATCATCATTTTTACTTTTTTCGATAATTATCGGGGGCATTCCTCCCATTGGCGAAACTGGATTGTAAAACTTAGAATAGTCTGGAACCATGGGCGGCATTGCGGTCATGTAGGGATCAGGTTGTAGAGGTTGAAGAACAGCTGGAATGACAAACTGACTAACGGGCTGGACATAAGATGTAGCTGTCAGTGACGACGGCACAGGACTCGGCTGACTGATGTATTCCACATGACATTGCTGCGCCTGGCTATAGTACACCTGAAACATTGCCCATATTTAAACATTAAAGTGTAGCTTGACATTTTTATTAACACTTCATAGCAAACGATTCATACCTTGATAATAAACAGGAGCGTGCCTAGCACCAATAAATTCTGAGAAACCATTTTGTTAGTCAATTGACAAAACAATTATTGCAGTTCTTTTATATAGGAGCGATTTCAAAAGAAAATTGGTAATTAGGCTATTTTTCGTAACACATTTACTGTCTTTATTTGAAGCACGTATTATTTTAATTAAAAATGTGAGAATAAGAAAATTCCTTTACAAATATACAATTAAACATATTCTATTTACTTTACTTTTAGATATAAATGTGGTTCACAAAGCCTAACTAGAAAAGTTTTTTATTGCAGTCCGCTGAGACACACGATGTTTTTATACATTGTGTTTATTTGATTTCAACGTAATTCACGTAACAATATTTACTGTGAAATGCGTACTGACATTTAAAGGTCACAAAACCTTTTACGTTAACTTTATTTAAAAAGTAGTAGAGAAAAATTAAAATAAGTAGACAATTTTAGGTTACATTTTTTATTCATTTAAAAGCTATGATATACAGCCAAACCTGGATATGCTAGAAACCTTTATAACCGAGAGTCATACTTTGGTCCCGACGAGCTACCTCCATAAGCGAGAAACTCGGATTAGAGAGAAACCTCTATAAGTGAGACAAATTTCGTGGTCCCTTGGACTCTCGCTTATCCAGGTTTGTCTGTAGTCGCAAATAAATATGATTAAATAACTGAATTAATACCAAAAAGAAATAAAATCGTCATTTAAGTAATGATTGGACAATTGATAGGTATTGGTATAGGATATGGTATTGGTATCGTACCACCCGTACCACAGCCATTGCCACAGTCTCCACACGAGTTACCACAACCACCACATCCTGAGCAGCTGCTGCAACAACCACCACCGAAGCCTCCGTTTGACCGCCCACTATCCGTCAGAAGAAGAAGTAGTAGAGGCAATATACTTCTCAAGCTATCATCATCGGAATCTTGTCGGATGACAACTGGACTCCCGTAGCAAGGCATTTGTTGTTGCCCGTACCAATTGTACTGAGCGAATACTTGTACCTAGAAAACAATTGAATTAAATGTGAAATAAACCTTCATGTCAGTGTCAGAGAACACGTGAATGTTAGAAAATATTTAATACTATAAAATGTGATTATTAATTATCTTACATGAATAAATCCAAGCAGCAACAGTGACCACCATAACGACGACATTTTAAAAATTATGCGATAATTATAAACGTTTTTATTATATACAATCAAAGCTATTAGTTATATCATTTTGATGCAATTATTAGACAATTACTTTCATAAGCTGCAATCAAATAATTTGATATTTTAAATATCAAAGCGAATTAATTTTGTAATAAATATGGCATCATAATTTATAATCGCGATAAACTATTTTTTTTTAATTCACAGAATTTTTTGACGTACTTGATGTAATTTTGTCATTAGAATTAAAGCAGTACATAATGTTCTTATTTTAATTATTGTTTAAAGCCTTTTCCAAATCAGAATTTAACAAGTGAGAAGTCTATGATATTATCTTTCAAAAACCGACGAAAAGGTTCTTCCTTATCCTTATCCTTATATAGTATAAAACAATAACGCTTTTTTATTGTTGTCCCTATATATTCTTGAATCTTTAAAACTACGCAACGGATTTTGATGCGGTTTAATAGATAGGGTAATTCATAAGGAAGGCTTTCATGTATTATACATTCACAATATAGTAGAGCAACACTGATAATTTAGAGGTTTTTAATATGATGTCGTAAATAAACACATTTTTAGCGCTTACAT
>QDHC01003745.1:328173-340776 GCA_013186455.1 Papilio dardanus tibullus
GTTTATTTACGTCACTCAATATGGCGGCAGGCGCAGCAGCCGTTCAGAAACGCGCACAGATAACATACACAACAGTTTCTATATATGCTATAGATCAGCCGGTGAGTTCACCTGACAGCTTCGTTTTAACGTACGACATACGAGTTTACTAAATGCCAAAAAAATAAGCACTTAAAATTTTGCTTTTTTAAAATAAAATCATCAATTACTCATTCGAATTAAAACACATATTTTTGTACAACAAACATAATATAACCTTTGAATGCATTTATAATTCATAATTTCCCGTCAGTTTTAGACAACTTAAGCGACGAGCAATAAAAGTTTCTCTGCATAACTGTATTCAATATACGTATCGTCCGTCTGCCGGTAGACGCCTTTGCAGACGGCTGCATCCAAGATGGCGCGCGATCAATGGTTGCCATGGCAACGCGTCGCGCTCAGCTGGCTCAAACACGCTGGAAACAAAACACGGCAGCGCTCCCGAATCAGTAGTTGTGGTGATAGAGTGAGACAGACTCAGTTGATAGAGCATAATGATATTAGTCAAGAGAGGTAGACTTGGGGTAGATGTTTCGGCTTTCAATTCTAATATACGGAGATAAAATAAAACAAACAACTATTTTATTTTCCACACACGCTTCTAAGGCCCAAATTGTAATAGCAATGCACTTATCCTTTCACAAATCGAACTTATTTCGGTGTAGGCAATTCAAAAAATCTTATATTTTTTAAACGGCATAAAAGTCCTAGACGCATAGAATAGTTACTATAGTAAACTTCTATACTACTTTTAGTTAAAACAAACAATTCATTTCACAGACATGTGAATTGATTTCCTGGTTAGTAGTCTAGACGGGCGCGGTTTTGCGGCATTAACTATAATTTTACTTACGTGCTTTTTAGTAACTTTCCATCCTTTTATATCGATTTGGGTAATTGTAATCGTCACTAATGTTTTAATTGTAGTCAGAGTTCTCTAAATGGAATCTTGTGCGGTCCATTCTTGTGTCTCATACAATACCTGCATTGGGACCCTGTTTAAATAATTAAATATCTATGTGTTATAGTTATGAGTATTAAAACGCGATTTAAGCATTTAACTATGGAATAATTTATAAGAGTCGGCTCACATGGAACATAAAAGTTACGTAGTTGAAACATTTACTCTTGAAGATATGAAACTAATTAAAACATTTACACCCTTATTCCAAAAAAAAATGTAAAGTAGTGCGATAAACGAGAACCAATAAGTCGTCGATTATACGATACTGGAGGACACTCAAATAAGATACACCAGGAGTCTCATTGGACCAAATTATGTATCATAAGAAGTACCAGGAACAAGTTTGTTCTGCATTTTGGAATAAATTTTATGAATGTACTAGTACCAAACGTAGAAAGTACAACAGTAATAACGCTGATTCTTGTTTTGGAATAAAGCAGCTATAGTGTGTAGTGACCCTAAAGAATTAGCGCCATAAACCTCTAATTACTCGACTAGATAAACTGGGTTTAAAGTAATGAGGGGACTGTGCACATGTATTTATTTTTGCTGCATTTTAATTGATGTCATTTAAGTGCCATGTGATCATTAAAGTTTATAAATAAACACCAGCTGTAAGTCCGACCTCGTTAAAGTTTTGATACTGCCTTATGGCATTAAGTTAAAAAAAATGTATTTTTTGTATGTATGAAGTCTTGTTTGTTTAATTGCGACAGTATAATAATAACAATTCATTGTTGTAACCATAAACGATTTTAGTTTATTAAATTTTAGACCTTAAAAGCTTTGTAACCAGTGTAATAAAGGCCATGACCCTATACAAGCTGCCTTAAACGTAGAGAAATCGATTGCAATTAGGGTACCGTTTCGTCAGTTCAACCAATGCAAATCCATGATTGATGCGCATTGTAGCCAGCATCTATCGGCCGTTGCCGCTTCCCAATTTGGCGCGAGCCGAGAGCGCGGCCGCGCCAACATAACCTACAATATCTACGTATACGTGTGCGACTATTTATACCACGTGGTCGAGCGACGCCCGAGCTGTCCCCTCCCCCCTCCATCCTACACCGTACCCCCCTCGACCCAGTCCTATCCCGTTCTTTATAATTATAGACGGAATCCATTGCAAATTGTATTACAAGCTATACCCGCTGATGATCCCGTTGTATGACTCATTTGAATCGTAAATAAACAGTGTCCGAATGTACGTCCGATTTTTTTTGAATACCCTCGTTTCAGATTTTATTGAAGAAATTCGTTCGAAGTTGTGAAGGTCGATTGTAAATATAGTTAGTGTTTTATAATGTGTCATATCTTTATATAAACCACCGTCCGTGAACCAGACGAGAGCTGCAACGCTTTTCTGAGATCTTTCCATCCGCAAAAGCTTGTCGATAAGTTTAGGTTAGATATTATGATATGGAAAACTTATGGTATGCCGTACACTTTTCCATTTCAATAATCAAATGACATGGACTTAATTGTAATCATTGTGTGATAGGCTTTCCCTTAGCGTTGATTTCTATTGCTAAATCTTCACTGAAGGATCCCCTATTAACTAAAAAAAACTCTAATAAGTGCTCCAGTATTTTATTCACTTAAAAGTTGAAGAAACTTTAAACAACCTAAGCGGATTTATTGACGCAAAACTTCGACAGCCTCACTTCAAACTAAAACGCTTACGAAGTTTAATCAAAGCAGTAATAAAGCCATAATACCAATTGTTATACTGGACGTTTTAAGTAATTATACTACTCGTTTGCTTTGTCATAAAATGTAAGAAAGAACAAATACATTTATTTATTTCAAACGATGTGCATCCATAAATTTTAATAAAAATAACTATTATAATTTCATACCATTTTGAATTGATTTTATGTATCAGATTTGTCCAAAAACGATATTTTATCTGTATTTTAAAAGGGAATGGAGACTTAATGCAATTTTTTCTTTGTAAAAGCTTTGGTAGTGTAATCTCTCTGTTAATTTAAATATCCATAAATATCTATGAAGTCATAATTACCGATACAAAAATTAAATTGCATGCAGTACAATATTTGAAATGTTTACTGCATTGCAGTTGCATTGCACCAGGTCCAGGTACAATTTACCAAACTCAATGCAAAATTAAGTAACATCTTAAAAGTTCGCCTTCACTTCGATATAAAGAAAATACATAGCATTAGCTACTTTTAATACTAGTATGTACTTTGAGGCTTCCTTTGTACTAGTTAAAACTATGCAAATTATAAAAAAAATGATTTTTCAGGATAACTGAATATAAAATGATTTAATAAAGTCATTGATTGCATTGCTAGCAAACAAACGAAGCTTATTTTTTTATGTGTCGATAGATATTAATATGTCATATTTACTCAGCCCTCGGCCTTTTGCCAGATAATGGCAGCCATAAAATTTATTAACGTTTCTGTTTATACGATTGGTTCGAAGGCAGTGTGTGATTTCTTACACAATCAAGGTCAAATCTTAATACATTCTGTCTAGACAATAACAAAGGCTACGATAATTCAAACTAAACTCAAATAAATTGAATGAAATCTTGTTTATCTTCATAATAAACATTATATATGAAAAAAGTTAATTATGACTGTGAAAATATTGAAACCATGCTATGGTGTTTTTGCGAAGCGTTTTTTGTATAAATATTATGACGTTCTCGAAATTTCCAGCCAATTTTAAAGGTCAAAGAGCAAAATATTTTTCGACGAGAGTTCATTTACTTATTTCAATAATGTTTCAAGTTTTTATAAATCAGAATTTCCTTTAACAATACATGCAATGTAAGTTCAAACAACAATTAATCATTTTAGGTCATCGTTTTAACGCGAATTAACAAACCGATGTATTTCTGGTGTTCAAGGCGAACAATGTTGCCAAGTTTCCCACCTAGTTGCTAGTTACCTTAATGGTATCGAAAGCTCACTGAACTCTTTGTTAAATTATATAGCACGTGGATAATACAAAAATACCAACCATGCTGCGTGACGTCAAGTAAATTGTAGGCCAAGGAGAGGTGCGGAACGAAAATAACGTGCGCCAAAATCAAAGCAAACGTCTATCAAGATGTTTAAAAAGATTGAATATACGAGATTACATACGATTGCTACTGACATCTGTTCACAAGTTTTAAAGCAAATAGCTTGACATTTTAAATTCGGTTTTGCTTTATTGAAATTTTCTGTCGGTTTCCAAAACCCGTGTTCAATGATATAATTTCATCCCTATTCTTCTTTAATATGTCCTTTTATCTACTTATCTAATACCCTGTAACGCATTGCGGCACCTGTTCATGAAGATTTTATTTTATAAAGTATATTTAGTCCTCTCAAGCTTAAATAAATAATAAGGAGCTTTTCAAAATTGAATTTTAAGGATATGATTCGTGACAAAATCGTTGATTTTACACGTTTCATTTCCATGACAAATATGACAACAAAACATTCCCCTTCGTACATCAAAACCGTCAGTCAGTCCTGTGCAAACACTAAAATAAAACAATAAAACAATGCCTCTTTTGTTTTCAGCCATTTGTCGTATAAATTATAAAACTCTGCTCAAAATATCATTTTATTTGACTAAATTCTTATACGTACTTCCATAATCCTGGGATAAGCTGAGCAGTTACTTTTAAAATATTTTTTACGATGAGATTTAGAATCCCAGTCAACCCTCAGGTAGGCTTTTTCGCCAGGGACATAGCACGAACTGGCAACAAACTGCCAAATTATTTGATCTCAAACTACAATACTTTTGCTTATCCACAACATTTTTATCAGTAATTAATTAATTTGCAAAACTACTACGATACTAAACAATTTGCCTGTTTCCAGAGCTATGCGGCATCAGCACCTACAAAGTCATCATCAGCGCCTGCTCACACGACGCTGCAACGCACGGTGCGGGGCGCGGCAGGGAGTGGGGCTCCCGCGCGGGTTATACCTCGCTTCCACTTTCCCAAAGGCCGCCCCCCACCGCCGCATCAGCAGGACCACGCACTGCACAAAGTCCAGTCAGCCTTCGCCACATTTCCTAATAGTCAGGTAAGTTATTGGACTACTGGATACTTGTTTGAATAAAGCTGTGCTCGTGTATTGGTGCTAAGTAACTTATAGTGATCTCCTAGAGATATCCTACCTGAGATTCTACGTAGCTTCGAAAAGTGACCCAACGTCATGGTTGTACGGTGTGTCTATTATTGAACTAAACATTATTAGTAAGCAACTAAAAGTAGGTTTTCAAGACAGTTTTAGGTGCTCTTTTGCAACTTTAACATTCCGTTTTCTCCCATTTTTATTAGGGACTTAAAATCTAATTTCTTAATAGTACAAACAGAAAACTTCGTATCTGTTTCTAAGCGAAATTCAATTTCATAATGGCATCCCGAATCCGAACCCGGGCCAATAACTATGCTGAAATATTTTCAATTTGATTGATAGGACATTTTTCGTATATAGACCGGCAATAATCTGCTAAGAAAACTTTGAAGTCAAACTTAATAGATAGATTTATAAAATTGGTTAGACTAGAATCTCTAGCGCAATGGCGGATTGATGACGAAAGATGGTTTAAGTAACTACACAAGGTAGATCAAACGGATTCTTAAAAAAAGGTGAAATCCCAAGTGACTATAAATACATTTGGCAGAGAAAAGACTTAGGGCTTGTAAAGACAACAAGGATAAGTAGAAATAGCGAATAACTTTGCTACAAATAATGTAAAAATAGTGCTTTTGAGAATTATTGCTTTTTATTTTTATGACTGGCATCATAGCATCTTAAAAAAAATTCAAAGATATATGTGAAGTCACGCAAAATACGCGCTAGTCGTGGAGCTGAGGACAATGGAGCCCATCATGGGTCGAACTACTATCATCTTAAAAATAAGTCAAATACATTTTTATGAAAGACTTATGGATTATAAACGTTTATAGCGAAAGATAAAAAATGTGATAACACAATTTACAGAAGAGATTTATAATATTTCCAGACGTACTTTAGTCACGTAGCTAATTTAAGAAATGGTCGAGACTAACCGTCATTTTACGAACGAACGATTCACGTTGAGATCTACTTAATCAAGATTAAAGGAAGAAAAGGTACAAGATCCAAAAATCCAGATAAAATGATGTAAGCATTTCAAATAAAATCTCCTGTGAATACTTGGAACTAATGGAGGTACTTAGGAATGTCTAGTGTAGACAGTACAATACATTTATCCTATTTCTTACAAAATTAGTTCACTATACTGAAATGGCAGTGTTAAAATTATTCTGCGGTTTAAAGCCAACAATTAGCTTGCATGCATTTGCTAATTTAATCAGCGTTATGCATATATAAGGTAACGCCTTGTCATTTATATGCTACTAATTCTAGCTCTAATTTAGAAGCTGTGCTAATTCTATGTATGTAGAAATTTGACAATAATAAACATCAAATCTTGTGTAATAACTATTAGATTGTTTGTACAAGGTTTGCCAAATACCTACTCTATACGTCTGTATCCAAAACACGAGTTCAATTTGGGCGACATCCAAACTTGGTTATACTTCAATTTAAATTGATAATAAAACGAATAAATTGTTTTTTTTTTAATAATTACTATAAGATAAATTCATTCGGACTGTTAATATTTCATTTTTGGAATTATTCGTTTATTATTTACGAGTATTAACTATATGATAAACATTTTAATTAAACAGATTTTTCCTTTGCACAGTTAGTTAATGTTTCCACTACTAATTTAATTCTTTCATCTTTCTGAGATGTTTGATTTGTTGGATAGTGTTGGTCACTTAATAACCCAAATTACGTTTAGCAAATCTGCTTGCGACCGTAAATAAAATAAAAAAAACACCACCAAACAGTAATCAATTATTATATTGGTCCTAATGTGTATTTAAATTGCTTAGTACGTTTCAGTTGAATTTTTGCAATAACATTGAAATGATCCAGAACGCAATATCTAGTTTATACGGATAGAAAATATTATTCAGCTAGGCTACCGAGTAAAGCTCGTATGGATGCAAATACTGTAAACACAATGAAGTCTTTGTGCTGGAGTTGGAATCTAAGAAAATCGAGCAGCCATTTTATAAAATCTTTAGGTTTATTTCTAAGCAATATGGAACTATAGCCGCATTGAAAATTTCCAAAAGTAATCAAAAAGAGCGTTTATCTATGTGATATATAAATGATAGATGATGTTGAAGTTTAGTGTAAATAAAGAATGAGAGAGAGAGAAATACAACGTTTATGGGAATAAATTACTTATCTTAAGGATTATTTTTATTTCAATATCATCCAGAATTTGGCCTAAAAGGAAATTGAAAACGTTAATACAATATTGTTACTTATTCAGAAAACTTTATTGTTTCCCGATTGAGAGCCTGAAAGCTAAATAAAGTCTGCAATAGGAAACTGGGGCAATAATAAACATTCACAAAGATTAAATTACCCAATAAAGAAACATCTTCAAGAAAAAAGAAATTTTCGAATAAAAACAATGTCCCTTCCGCGTCTCAAACCGGGTGGTTAGCAGTTTGAACTCTTTTTGGAGCATCTGTAGGCGAGTCAGCTCTGGCATGTTGCCAAGCCGAGCTTTGTTACCCTCGATACTGCCATGCTCTATTCATACGAACACGTTCTACCAATGACCGGAACTTACTAATGTGCCGTAACTTGGATATTGCAAAAAATGATCACTAATCGGATGAGCTTGAAAATTTCATAGCATATTGACGTAGGTTTTATCGACGTAGATTTTAATTCGTTGTATCAAAAGCAATTGTTTATCTGCTCCTTACGTCTTTAATAAATCTACTTTTGTTTACTAGGATCTTTTAATAACTTAGGTCCCATTGGAAAGTTTACTGAATTACTGACCTGGTCACGACGTATATGTAACTGACGCATTCGTTTGCTAGTGGCTAGAAGAGTCCCTTGGAGTTTGAGTATGAGATTCGTAACTAGAGAAATCCCTTAGAGTATTTTTATTATGGAATTTTAAGTAAAGTTTTCTAATTATTTGATTACACTGCATTCATAATTTAATTAATAACCATTAAACTCAAACTCAATTCTACAAGTCAGTAGAACTATCACAGAATTTAGGTCGAGTTCCATTATAACTGAAGACCAATTTATCACATAATACGATAACAAAGTGAATACTAATTCTACTGTTGAATTGTTTAACTTCAATACCAAATAGGTCGGTTATTTCGCTGTGTGTTAATTCTCTATAAAACTGATCCCAAAACTTTGAATTAACGAAAACCGCAAAGTTATGACTTTAGTAACGTAAATTGGCTTACAAAGTTTGACTATAAACATCAAAATTAACTGATAAAACTGTTTTATAAAGTGATTTTGGTATTTAACATTATTAAGGGAAACGAGTTATAGATTTAACGATTTGAATTTCTTTAATTCTTCTTTTGATTTAATTATGAATTTTTAAAAAATTACGTCATTTATGTGGCATCTGGTATAGACTAAAAAACTACTCAACCAGTTTTAATCTTTGTATTTTGGATGCTCTCAAACGAAGTCGGGTCGTGTTTATAATTGAAACTACAATGAAATATGTTCCTGACATGTGTAATTAAAATTTTGCGTTTAATTCCCGACAAAATGTACAGAGATATCAGTAATGAGATGTCATGCTCTCATGACATGCCCTCGGAAGTATCATTAATAAGCTTTACGGGATTATCAAAAGACATGACTAAACCGAAAATAACACTGAATTATTGTATCTTTAATGCACAATGTAACAACTATTTTGTATCGTAAAATAATTCTATTTAATTGTATCAAGTTGGTAAAAATTGGTCAGTAATTTGAAATACGACAACCATAAAAAATCCTTAATTATATTGTTTTATCTCTACAGAAAATAAACGGTCTGTTTGGTTGTTATTTTAGTGAAGTTATCTGTTATAATGTGTCTTTGTAAATCTTCGTCTTAGCGTTGAATATTTTATCAGCTAACACTGCCCGCAAAATTGCCCTAAGCTATTTGACACGTTAAGTGAGTAGATTCTCCTTAAGCTCCAAAGTTCGGGCTTAACTTAAAGTAAATAAGTTAAGTCAAGATGTGGCTTTAAATATACATCTACTAGGTCTCGCCCGCGACTCCGTCTGAAGTGAACTTTTAGTAACTGGCCTATATGTTCTTGTAGACATTTTTTTTTCCAAGATCCGGTAAACCGCTTCGGAGACACCTTCAAACAAACATCCATCGTACTTTAGCAAATATTAGTAAGATTATTTAAAAAATTACTCATAACCAATCTTCGTCACTTGTCACCGACAACTTTTTTAAATTTGCTTTTTTACAAAACAGTGACATCGCTTAGGTCTCTTTCCTTTAAACATAATATGTAATATTCATATTAAATAACGACTTGATTTCTCAAATTACAGACATTTTGAAATGACAATTGCACAGAGAATCCAATTCCACGACACTTTGGGTGAGCGCCAAATCTGTCGCATTTCCTAGCTCTTTATGTCAAGATCATTCTGATATGTTAAATAGAGAAAGAAATTTATAAAATGCAACACTACATTTTAAAAACCACCACCAGCTACCAGGATACCAGCCGGTCGTGTGATTATAAATAATGGAGATCCAAACGTTAAGCCACGGTTCCTGATCGAGGCAAGATTTGTATAACCATTAAATGCCTCCGAGTCTCCGAATTAGTGTGTAAAATCCACAAGCCTAGTATAATGTTGAAATTTCATCAAGGCTTATATTTTAGGCAAATTTAACTTGTTATTATCTCTTTAGGAGAATCTCAGCGGAGCTAGTAATTAAGCAGGCGAGTGCTCCGCGCCGCTGAGGCAATGTTCAGCTAAATTAATGAACCAGCCCTTGCATAATTATCTAGCCTGCCAACACCTGAACTGAGCCATTTATATACATTACTCTGTATAAAAAAGTTTTTTTTCGTTATAATTAACTTTATAGTGCATCCTATTCTCGAACGATGCAATCAGAAAAAATGAACTATCTAAAAATATATTCGCTCTTGATTGTGATAAATTATTGTTGAATGATGTTTTAGAAGAGAAGGAGGGAGTTTGGAGATTAATTCATTAAAAGGCAAGAAAATTTAGAAACTCAATTGATTAAACGAATACTGCAGCAAACTATATCTGCATAGCATATAACTTTGTATAGGAAACACTTATGAATAATTTAAATGAGTTTTCGACGCTCAAAATATTCACGTTTCTATCGGGCCAGCTTATTTATAGTCCCCCAATTAATAATTTAGATTATTGAACGTCCAATACAATTTGGTCCAATCACGGCTCGCCACGTTCTATCCGATAGCTTTCATATTTTATCTAGGAAGGTTTGCTTGAAATATATTGTAATTATACCGTTTGATAAGTATAAATCATGTTACATAAAGTTTATTATTTAGTTTTTTCTTAGTATCGCTAAATAGGCTCTGGGAAATCACAACTAGAATAAAAGTTTGTGGCTTTCCAAGTGAATAAATAATACTGTTTTGTAAAGCCTCGATGAATTTTTAAAATTCACTAAAGCAGACATAAAATAGCTGTGACCTTTACTTTTATTCGTTACCAGTAAGATGGATGCCAAAGTAAATGTTCAATTTCAAATTCGTTGAGTTTAATTCAATTATACGTAGGAATTACGGTTAGCGTTCATTTCAGAGATTAGCGAAGCGATTTCATCAAACTTCTAGCGTGGAATGGATATCAAATACTGTACCCGTCAGCGACCTAATTCGATGTTTCAAACATATTGCCTAACTTTAGAATGGTTTAACTTTGATCAAGTGTATGTATCTTTGTAGGTATTATTGAACTAGCTGTTGTGCGCGACTTCGTCAGCGTGGAATTAAATAATATAGCCTATGTTACTCTAGGGTTACGTAGCTTTCTAATGGTGAATTTTTGAAAGAAATTTCTGATATCGGCCCAGTAGTTCTTGAGATATTTCAATACAAACAAAAATACAAAAATACAAAGTTTCTCTCTTTATAAAATGTGTCCTCCATGACGTGTCAGTCCATGGCAAACCTTGGCGCCATCGGAGATGACTGGCAAATCCGTATTTAGTTTATATTTTGATGTACCTATTACCATTATAGTAGCTTTCCATTGTCATACACTTGTAGAAAAATATTACACACCTCTTTCCTTTGACAAAATAGACAACAATATCTTGTGCTTTTTCAGCAATGTGACAGTTACGTAACTTCAAAGCGATAATAGGCTTATGAAAATAAGTCCGTCTTACTTGCAATAAAACATTGCAATAAAATTATAATCACATATAATTCCTAATCTTGCGCGAAAAGAAACATTAACTAAATTACCAATTTGCATTGTACGCGAATATCCGTGGCATCGCTCCCACGTACCCGAGGATTGACCTACAAATGTTAACACTATATCATCTCAGGATGAAGGTGTAGGGTTGTCAACTCTAAAACTAGACCTGAACAATCGGCGGGAAACGACCTTTACTCTTTGGTAAACAAAACAAATTAAATCCAGTGTTTGTTTTATACCAACCATTCTGATCCGAAGGCATTCGAACCGTATCTCGAACAAGCCTCATGCAAACTTTTAGGACTTTGAATGATTTCATTTCAACCTTTCATATAAATTGGATTTCTTAGGAATTATTTTTTATCTTCGGGCTAAAATACAAATTACAATTTCAAACACAAGAAATATGATTGATCTGAATAATTATTTTTGGGTGTAGGGTTCTAGAGAATCTTTACCAAATACCGACCTTTCTAATGGCCTCCGGTCGATGTCCCTTGTTAATCTGATTGTTACCATTAATTTAACACAGTTTTCAATATAATATTAAATTTCATCTTGGAAAATTCCTAGCAAATATTTTCAAAAGTTTCTTCGGAATTTTTCGGATGGGTTATAACAACAAAAATCCCTTGATATGCGCATAATTCCGTACAATTCAAATAATAACTAGGTTTTTATGTGCTAAGCACAAAATGACTATTTATTCTTTAACTAGATAGCTAGTGAAAAATACCCAACTAAACTATTTGTATGTTTTGCATGTTTTATATTGCAGTGTAAAGTTATATTGCATCGTAAAACAGTTTATAGACGCAACATACGGCTTGTTATTTAGAACACGTCTTTGTTCCTAGAAATTCATTCACACACAAGCCAAATTAACCAATACTAATCCTGGTTCTTTGAGCAAGACTGACCTAATATATTAGTGCAGTTGCATTATAACTAATGTGCATATGTGCAAATATGCATATACAACTATGACATCGGTTTGAAAAATGCCTAATATTTTGTAATGTTACTATGTCCAAACGTCAAACAAATCTTGCCAAAATAATGGCAAGAAACATTTTCAAATTATAAAGAGCGCAAAGCAAATACAAATAGCAATCCCTTGCGAGTTGTTAAGACATGAAGTTTCATATACATAAATGTAGTAGATTAGTAAGTATGCCATCACAATCATTAATTAGCACTAATAATAGTAATATTATTGCATAACGTAGACAGCGGATGTCGAGACGCGACATAGTA
>QDHC01003745.1:340979-353315 GCA_013186455.1 Papilio dardanus tibullus
TTTGTATCATTTCTTTATTATTCTTTACTTATTTTTACATGGTTACTTTATACATACTGAGTTTACTTTTCTTAGGTGAGAATCGAATTTAATACAGTCAAACCTGGATAAACGAGAAACCTCTATAAGGGGGAATAATATCACAGCTCCTTGGACTCGCTCCAGGTTCGACTGTACTTTGTACATAAGTAAAGGAAAACATGTGTACCTACGTGTAGCTTTCTCATTCTCTCCAAGAGATAGTTATGATGATATTTGTCAGTATTATATGTCACAGCGAGGTCTGTGAAGAGGTTGTATGTTGATTTATGTTAGTTAACTGTTCAGAATGATATGACACTTATAACATAGTAAACATACATAATGCAATAATTTATTTACACAGATCTTAAAGATAAGATATGGTTCGACCCATGATGGGCACCATTTTCCGCAACTCCACGACTAACACATATTTTAGAATTTCTTCGCCGATATGTGTAATAATACATCACAACTATGTATATTAAATTGGGCTAATTACAGGAGAAAAAAAATACGTTGAAAACTTGGAATTAGCAAAAAAGCCAACACTATTACGAAATATTAGTTTCTTGGTGCGATGTTACGCTAACAGTAAAACACGTTTATGTAAACATCAAAAACTTTATTACAGCTTTACGTACAAATTATTACTAGTAAAATTCTATAAATATCGTAAACGTATTTGAAATGGTGTTTTATTACGAAAATATACCATAAATACGTCCATACGACCCATAAGTCTTATCAATTCTATTTTTTTTTACATAAGTTAAATAAAACTTAAGTAAAAATAGGTTACATGTATGTATGTAGTTTGTATGTAGTGCCAATGATGGGATCCATTTTCCGCAACTCCACGACCAGTGCCTATTTTGCGTGACTTCACACATATCTTTGAATTTCTTCGCCGATATGTGCAGGTTTTACATAACTAAAGGTTGACTCTGCGTGATGATGATATAGGTAACTGGATATTATGTTTTTTAACTGAAAATTGAATCCAAAACCTACGCTCTATTATTCTCTATCTACCCGCGGCCACCAACTGTCGGTACTGTAAAAACAATTCATTTAAAGTTTCATTTATTCGATAATAGCGTCCAATGAAGATGGTTGTTGACATCGTGGCCTATATAATGCCGGAAGCCGAGCCCACGAGTGAAGTCTGACCACCGCACGCCTTCACGATATGTATAGAATCGATAATATGGAAGAACCATAGACCCAAAACAAGAAAATATCAATTATACGTTCTTATGCTGCATTTTTTTGTTTTTGATGTTAAAACATTGATTAAAGCCGGTTACAAACGTTCAGATTTAACTGTACACCTAAAACTGACGTAGGCTTGTCTATTTGAACTGCAGTCGAACTGTACAGTTCTCATTCTTGCCTACACACGTCAGTTTTCACTGCGCAGTCGAACTATACAGTTATTCCTAAAACTTAGCGTCTGTAGCTGGCTTAATACAATATATTTCCTGCCAATTACCTTAGCAATCACTTAGAGCTTTAGTATTAAAAATCTATACTTAGGAATCATTTAGTATCTCTGAGTTTTGTAGTTGGTCTGATAATTGAAGTCTGACAAATTAGTATGTTGAAATCGATATAATAAAAATAATCATCTTAATTAATCTGTTTGATTTTAGT
Source organism: Papilio dardanus tibullus (assembly GCA_013186455.1). Lineage (NCBI taxonomy): Eukaryota > Metazoa > Arthropoda > Insecta > Lepidoptera > Papilionidae > Papilio > Papilio dardanus. Next base: position 342,657 of record QDHC01003745.1, read on the forward strand.
TGGTAAAGTGTTACCATTTTATTACCATTTTGCCCTTTCTCGTTTTCATTTAGTCTCAGTTCACATGCGATACGTGAACTATGAACGATTGACCTTTACTTTATGGCTACTATAAAAGGTTATTCCTATTTATTATAAAAATAATACCAAAGTGCTATAGCTAACAATATTGAACCAACTCAAACTCTATTTTTTTAAATATAATTTTTTATTAAAATAGGATTATAGTTCACAACTCGTCACATAATGGTTTGAGGGTCTAATTTTATTCCTAAACTTTCTGCCTCGTAGACCGGCTTAAACATTTCACTATTCTATCTCCACAAGGATAGCAGATGTAGCCCAGTGGGAGATTTTTGTCTAATAGTTACAATGTTTCTTGTCAGGTTCCTCGGGAGAGCTTCAAGCACATAGTGGCGGCGTGCGAGTGCCCGTTGTATTGGAAGATGCCGCTGTTCTTGGCCACGCAGCAGAGCCTGCACGCCTCTGTCGACGGACACAAATTCATCGATTTCTGGAGAGAGTGAGTTCACACAGCAAGTGGTTCTTCTCATTAGATAATCATATGTAAATATAAACATCGGACATAACTAACTGATAGAACTTTTCAAACTAGGCCGACTGTATAATTTTTTCTCCTTAGTATCACATAAGTTTTAAAACCTTATTTCTGGGAAACTAACCAAAACCTTTATTTCATTCATGTTCCAGGATGACGTCACACTGTCACGATATGGCGTCCCGCTTCGTGTACATCCTGACCCGGGGGAAGAGCAATACTCTAGCGCCCGAGGACTTCGTGCCCCTCGTGCAGGATGTCGTCGACACACATCCAGGTCTCTCCTTCTTGAAGGAAGCCACCGAATTCCACTCCAGATACGTGCATACGGTGAGAAAGTTCTGGAACATGGCAGAATAATATCATCTTTAATCCCTTTTTACCCTAATCGAAGTTTCGTTCAAATGGTCTAAGAGGAAATGCCTTTATAAAAGAAAATTTAACCTTTGACTTGCGATGTCCTTCACGAACCTCATAAAATTATATTGAAGTGAAGTCTTTTATATACCAAAGTACGTTCATAATGATAAACTATTACTAAATATGTATCATTTGGTTTGCAGGTGATAGCACGGATATTCTACTGCGTGAACCGGTCGTGGTCGGGCAGGATATCGATAGCTGAGCTGAGGAGGTCGAATCTCTTGCAAGTCATACAGCTGCTCGAAGATGAAGAGGATATCAATCAAGTTACACAGTATTTTAGGTAATTTAATAATTATATTTTACATTTTATTCACTCTGCTTCATCTTTCTGCTTCATTTTATTGTGATTTTTTTAATTGCCTTTTGTACGTCGTGTCGTAGCTTAAATGCCTTAAGCAATAAATATGCTAAATTATTTATTGAATTATATTTTCAGTTACGAGCACTTCTACGTGATCTACTGCAAGTTCTGGGAGCTGGACCGCGACCACGATCTCTTCATTGACAAGCACGACCTCGCCAGGCACAACGATCATGGTTAGACATCACATTTTTAGCTGGTCATCGACAACCATTACTGTCTACTGTCCAGCCCTTACAGCTATTAATATTTTTTCCTATATAATTTTTTGCAGCCCTATCCAGCCGCATGATAGAGCGCGTGCTGTCAGGGTGCGTGACGCGCAGCAACCAGAACCGTCTGACGCCGGACGGCGAGCCGCGCATGTCCTACACCGAGTTCGTCTGGTTCCTGCTCGCTGAGGAAGACAAGACGCACCCCACAGCCATCGAGTACTGGTACAGGTCCGTAGAGATAGTCTTGGTACTTCTATGTCTATACTAATATTACAAAAAGAGAAACTTTGTATTTTTGATTTATTGTATTTTTGTATGTATTGAAATTGCTCAACAACTACTGGGCCGATTTCAAAAATTCTTTTACCATCGGAAAGCTACATTATCCCAGAGTAACAAAGGCTATATTATTGTATTTAATTCCACCCGGACGAAGTCGCGCACAACAGCCAGCAATAATAATCTTGCAATAAATCTTAGATGTTTATTCCACTAGTCGAGAAACTAATTGGAAAACGCGACTGTTCGCGGCACCGACTTGCGTATTTAGTTGCGCAGTAGCATAGGAACTTAACTTAAAAAATCTTTACGTCACATTTATTAAAATACTACATGTATGGTATAAAACTCATCTTAAGAACAAAGAAAGTGGTGTATTTCGGTGCAATAAAAACAATGACCTTCAAACGCATGTTTATTATTCGCCTTGTGTACGTAGAATCTAGATAATGTTAGTGAAATTTGGTTGGTGTATGCGTGATGCCGCTTGAGAAAGTTGTGATAGGAGTCACGTAAGAGGTCATTACCATACGGCGCTGTAAACCCGGCACACGGCACATGGCGCACGGCACACGGCACACGGCACACGGCACACGGCGCACAGCACACGGCACAAATTAAATACTTTTAATTTTTGAATTACCTACGCTTTTCTATTGTTTTATAGTTACGCTTTCGTTTTTTCGTAATAGCTTTAATGATAAATAGCGTTACATAACTTTAATTAGCTTACATTAACTTACGGCCAAAGCGGTGCTCGTTCTAGATTCATTTTTACATAATTAGACAGTTTCCTGTCGTTCAGAGGGTAATCAGGGTAATCCTAAGAATTGATTATTGGGTTAATAGAGCATAGTAGAAGATTATTATGTTGAGGTTGGTTGAGGGTTATATTTTGAGCATGAATGTGGCATATTTAACCTTCCCTGACCCTTTGTAACCTTTTAAATAGTCTTATCCAGTTTTCGATTTTGAACAGAGATGTTTTTGGTAATTAACTAAACGCTCTCCAATATTTGTAGATGTATGGACATAGACGGCGACGGGTACATCTCGATGTACGAGCTGGAGTACTTCTACGAGGAACAGATGCAGAGGATGGAGGCCATCGGCATTGAAACATTGCCTTTCAATGACTGCTTATGTCAGGTATCACAAAAAACCAAAATAGTGATTTTTTCTGCACTAATAGAAGATTTTTAAGGGATACAATGTTGAACCAATTCCGATTTCCTGAAAAATAACCATGTTTCTTCCGAAAAATCGTAACATTCGTTTGAAAGTCACTAATAAACATTTTAATTATTAATTCTATGCTATATTAGATGTTGGACATGGTGCACCCGGCGGAGGAGGGCAAGATCACACTGTCAGATCTGAAGCGGTGCAAGCTAACGCCGATCTTCTTCGACACCTTCTTCAACTTGGAGAAGTACCTCGACCACGAGCAGCGCGACCCCTTCGCCACGCAGCGGGACTCTGACTCAGAGGTCACATTAGTTCCTTGCCATTTTTTTGGCAAAAACATATTTTTTTATTTAGATAAGATAGAAAGGAATTAATATTAAATTCGATTCAATAGCGAACGTGTCTTTTATAATCCTAGCGCAGAAAATATACCTTCGCGTACTTTTAGCACTTTTGACATTTAAAACTTCCTCATAAAATGTAACTCTCATGGTTACCCTACAAAGCCAAAAATATAATATTAAAGATTGTTCCATGCATTAAATTTTATCAAAATAAAGTTATTTTTGTACTTGAATCCTTCATTCAGGCTTCATTAGATCGAGTTCGAAAAAACGACTTTAAACCGAAGCCAAATCGTTTTTATCGCGAACTCGGTCTAATCAAGCCATAGGGTAATAGAAAATAGAGCTGACTAAACATTCTGTTTAATTCTTGTAGATGTCAGAATGGGATAGATTCGCCGCCGAGGAGTACGAACTGTTAGTAGCAGAGGAAGGAGGCAGCGACGCGCAGGACCAAATGTAAGCCAAACTAACATTTAATAAAAAATAATAATTTACACATTTTTAATTTTTATTTTTTTATTATAAACAGGCAGCTTAAAGTAATAAAAGACGCAGAGAAAAAGAGGTGTATGATATTCAATGAATTGTGCCGAGCTAGCCGACTTAGTGGATATAGATATTTCAAATAAATTTAACTCCGCGGTAAAGTAGAAATACATACTATCAGACGCACAAGTACTTAGTCTGTAACATCGAGCATTGTGACGCACTCCCCTGAACATGTTACTCGATAAAACTCGTAGCCACCGCTTTGATGTCTGCAATACGAATAACATAATCTGTGCTGTTTATTACAAAAATATGTTCTGAATGCACCAAATTATCATTGATACGAAAAAACCTTCATATTTATTCCCTGCCCATACTATTATATTTAAATCATTTTCTTTTATATATTTTATCTATCTATTATAACATTAGTTCTTTTATTTTGTTCATTATTATAATTTTGTTGATCAGGGAGGAAGACAGAACTGGCTATGCTAGGGTAAGAAAGTGTTCGTGAATTGCCGTGTATGTGTATGTCATTTTATTGCATTGGTCGTTACTGCGACGTCTTGTACCCTGTAAACTCCGACACCGCTTGAAAAAGCTTGTTATGCCACGGGCTTACACTGACGAAACTTCTAAACAAAACATATTGTTATCTCTGTTTTCTCTCAATGAGAAACAGATAGCAGTATGTGTTTGTATTGCTGCGCCAGTGGAAACCCTCTCTTTATTCAACAGCCTTGCTTATTGCAAGGTATTGCATTTTGAAACTCGTTGACTTGTCGCTTACGTGTGAACATCTTGCACTAAATTTACCAAAACAACGATGCATATTATTCAAGATATTCCAGCAAACGATCGTATAGTTCTATTACAGAATACCTTTAAAATATTTTTGCCATCGATTTCGCTGCTTCGTCTGCCTTACTGATGAAAACTATAATTAATATGTACATATTATATTATCCATATTCACAACTGAGAACTTTTGAGCTTTTGTTTTGTAAATAATATACAAACTCATCGGCATTTGATCCGGCATGAAGTAACACTAACAATAATTCCAAGTATAAGTTGCATTCAGTACATATACCTCACATCTCGTCCCCGCGACACGCGAACACATTTTAATAAACATTTACTCGTCTACTTCCAGCTCATACGATGAGACCGATGAAGACTGTTTATCACCAAATATTGACGAGATCACCAACACTGAGGTGGCGGAGGAGTCGAGCGTGGAGGAGTCCACGCTCAGCGAGAGCGCCGCCAGCGTGCTCAGCCGCGGCAAGGAGCCCCCCGCGCCGCCCGCGCCGCCCGCGCCGACCGCCGCCGGCTTCGTCAACCTTAGCTCTATTTACTCCATCGGCGGCGCCAACCGGTGGCCCAACCAACCCGACAACGCCTCCAGGAACGGTTTACCCGATAGAAAAACCGAGAAACCGATTCCGCCGGAGAAACCGGTCAGCCTGTTGATGATGAACGGGAAAGTGGACAACCGGTACTCCGGTTTTAGCAATAATAGCTTTTTATACTCGCAGCTGCTCAACCCGACGGGCGCGCGCGCGAAAGACCCGCCCTCGTACACCGCGGCCACCGGCGGGGCCTTCGACAAGACCGTGGAAATTAAAAAGGCAGCCACGTCCCCTATCAAAAGTCCGATCAATAAGTCCCCGGTCACCAGTCCCGTGAACGGAGTCAACAAGATCTCGGATAACTACGAGAGAGCGATCGCCGAGCGACTGAGCCCGCAACGAGATGTATCGAGATTGAACCGGAGCAGCTTGTTCAGCAAAGTGAACACCGGCGTGGTGTCCGGCAAGGTGAAGAAGAGCAGTGCGCGGCGCGCCGGACACGACGACGAGGACGAGGACTACGCGCGCGACAGCGACGAGTGTTCCATTTAGACAGAGGTTAGAGTGTAGCCAGTGACAGTGAGTCAGGTGACGAGACTCCAGTGTTTGTGTGATGCCGGTGGAGTATCACTGTACAGTGTAACCAAAGAGCGCCGCGACCGTGTGCAATTATTGACTTTTTTAGTATAATCGTTACGCCGTTGATTAGAAGAGAGAACTATTTTTTCAGCGTATCCTAGCGCGAGGCGAGACTTGCCCCGTGACGTAGAACTAGACAATTCAGTAACGGACACTTTAGAATAGAGTGGAAGTAGACATTAATGTGAGAGGAAACCATTTTGTAACAGGTTTGAAAAACGTCGCTTGCTTTTTTCAGCATTTTACTAGTGTTTATGTAATTTACAGTTGTTTGTTATTATTTTTATTGCTATATTTGTCTCAAAGTTAATTTATGAAATACCTTCATTTGCATGAGTTTGTTACGTAATGAAGAGAGTGTTAGATTCTTAACCTATAAAACATTTTTATGTTAAGATCAAATTTTATTTAGTTTATTATAATCTATACCACCACAACATATATTTAGGATGTGATTAATAATTAATCTATGTAAATTATAATACGCAAAACAAATAAAGCGATTATCATCTATAATTCGATGATTGCCATTTGCAGTCCATAGATAAATGTAGATTAAAAATGAGACCAAATATTTTGCTTCGTCATTATTCCGTCATAATATAAACTCATATCATGGCTCCATCCACGTTTAAAAATAATTTAAATCAATATCGTATTGTGCTAGAATTAAAAAAAAGACACGACCAAAAGGTCAAAGTTTAGGAAAACACAACAGTAATTTAAAAAAAAAGAAACACGCACAGATTATTTAGAAATTAATAAAATATTTTTGATAAGGTTTGACGATAGTGGTTTTAATAAATGTATTTTTTGATTGCAAAAAAGCTAGATTGAATTGTGTATTTTTGCCACGAAACATAGCATGCATAATTATATGAACTATTTATAAATAATGTAAAATGCTTTAAAATTTTAATTGAGACGTAATATAGATAATTAATTTTGATTGCAAGAAGGCCCCATGGTTTATTGTGCTAAAGGTTTAATTCGAGTAGTGGACGTATTAATTATTGCGATTAGCGAGAATTTGTTGTTGTAAGCAGCCAAAGTTTTCTTTTGTAAATGAGAGTTTAGATTAAGGTATGTTTGGTACTAAAATATAGTTCCTTGTTTTGAATTTTTGTAACAAAATGTCTATTCTTTTGTTTCTGTTCTTTTAAAAAACCGCATAACGACCGAATTAATTTAACAAATAGCCTTTCGAATTTACTTTACTTTTTTTTCATCGTTTCCATTAAATGTTTTAAATATTATTATACACCTACATGTTAATAATATCGCAGTTGATATGGCAGCTGTAAATATGCTTGTAGATTTATCGTAGTTAAATATTGTATCTAGTCTGCAGGGTGCTGGTTCGCAAGATGTCAACCTTTCAGAAAAAAACTTTTTTATTTGAAAAAAAAAAACAGTTTGCCACAATCAAAGAGTGGATTTTAGATATAAAAAAGTCATAACGACTTCAATTTTAGTAAAGTGTAACTAACTCTTATAATATTGTTGTGATTATTTATAAACTTACAATCGGATTTCCGCGTTCTTGCGACAATTTTAATAGTTAATATTTACTATTCAAGTAAATTAAAAAAAAACTCGTGCCTATGAATCTATTTTTACGTTTAAAAATAATAAAGATGCATGAATCTCACAATAAGTGCTTATTAATAATTAACTAGTCACTTCAATAATAATACCATAATAAGCGTAGCTGGTAACTTTATTGTGAAGGTCACAGGTCCGCATCCTAGCAGACTTGGACTGATCTAGTTTTCTTTTTTCTTACTCACAATAGTCATTTCTTGATATCTTCCTGAATCTCTTGGGAAATACGTTTCTTTATCCTATGGCTTCATTAGACCGATGTCACGCAAAATACTTACGCCTAAGCAAAATCTGCGTATTTACCGCGAACTCTGTCTAATGAAGCCTAGGGTAATATTTTGATTTGGCACGTATGTTGACAGCTATTGGTGTGTCTTACCCCATTTACTTTTAAAGGCGTTAGAACTTATTGTTTATCGTAATCTGTTCGAAAAACATTAATAATTTACCAATTAGCAACCAAAACAATTGTTCACATTTTAACAAATTTTATTAATATGTTGTATCATGTTAAAGTTAAAGAAAATTGTTTTTTTTTTTGTTAAAATAAAATATGTTAAAGTACCTATACTAGTACTTTTAACATTAGCTGTTAAAGACTTAGTTAATTTAGTTGGTAGTTTTACTTATTAAGTTACCGAATTTTTATAGATCTAAATGTTTTGTAATTATAATTGGTGATTAATTATTAATAAATTTAGATATATTATATTTATTGTAAGTAAAAAAGGCAACATTTGTATTTTTCATCTGCAACTTTAGCAATGTCGAACTGTATCTTCCATCGGATAAACCCCAAGCCATTTTAAAATAGTGCCATTTTAAAATCTCTTTGATTACGATTTTATTAATAAATTCTACAATGTCGTCAGCCTAATAAATTATGTGGATTGATTATAGAAATAATGCGTGATTTTTATATTATTAATTTAATTTTGTAAATAAATATCCTAATAAAATGGAAAGAAAAGATAACAATTATTATTTCGACTTGTTTCTGAGAACAAACATCGAGTAAACTGGATGTCTGACTTCGACAGAATGTATTTATTTAATAGATTGGCCAAAAAACAAAGTGAGAGCTTCATTAGACCAAGTTCGCGTAAAAAACGAACATTTTGTTTCGGCGTAAGACCGTTTTTTGTGTGGCATCAGTTTAATGAAGCTGTAACGTTACAAAGAGTTACGAAGGTTGCTACTTTTTTCCTGATATTTATTTGTATATTGTACTTGTAATTTATAAATAACTCAAACCATGTATTTATATGTGAAAATTGAGAGACATTAGTCTACACAAGATTATGTATTTCTGTCGTATATTTTTTATCACCACTGCCGACCCACATACGAAGCACAAGTTTGCTTTATAATTTTCTTTTTCCATCTGCTAATTAAAATTACTTTTATATATTTACGTAATACATTGACAATATTATAATAGTTTATTATTGTTTTAACATCGTAGTATAACAAAAAAAAAACTTCAAAAAACATTCTGTGACAAAATGTTTGTGGTGACATAGATTTAAATGTTAACAATATTATGATAATATTGGTGACAGACTTAGTTAAGTATCCTAATAAAGAACATTATTGTATTTAGTTTTGCGTTTCATTTTAACTCTTACACTATAGAGGGCTTAAACCTAAACCTAGCGTATTATTGTACTGTACTGAAGGTACGATGTACTGAAAAGGGTAGTGGCTGTGGTAAGGATATTGTATGGTGGCAAAATAGCAAGCTGCCACTTGGAAGCGATCTTGGCTTGATGGGTGTGCTATGGAGATCTAATATTAGTCCATTTTACCTTCCCAACTTTTTCTCTATAAGGGATTGATGGAAAGAGGAATTGGCAGATCCTTTACCTTTGTTTTAACCTCTCCATCGGTGATTGGAGGCAAAGCGTCTGCAAGTGCAGATGTCACTTCGTGAAAGGTAATATGCCTTGTTAATATCGATTCAAGAAAGATCATATACATGAAAAAAATATAAAATTATCTTCAATGTTTTATGAGAATATCCCATTTTTTAATATTAAAAAATAATGTGTAAACTGAAACGTCGCCATAGACAAAAGTTTCCTAATAACTGTCAGATTTAGAAACGTCATTTTAATAAATGTCAATGTCATTAAGGTATGCCTGCTTTAAAATTACGATTTTGTCTTCTTTTAAAACATTATTTATTTCCAAGATGCCTTATTACGCAGTAGCGCGGGGACGAATTTCTGGTATATTTATGAACTGGGCCGATTGTGAAACTCAAGTTAAAGGTTTCCCTGGGGCTCGTTATAAAAAGTTCAATACAGCCGGTGAGGCTGAAAAGTTCATAATAACGGAAGGTGGCTCTCAAAAAACTGGAAATGTTACAAATGGAAAGAAAACAGTTAAGACTGCAAATGCATCGTTTCAACTTCAACCCAAAACCCAGGAAAAGCAGGTAACTGTTAAATCTTCTAGAAAACGAACAAAATCTGTTGATAATCATATCGACACCGACAGCGATGAAGATGATTTAAACATGGTGTTAACAAAACAAATGGACGATATTGAAAAAAGGTTAAAAGTGTTTGAAAAAGATGTAAATAAAATAATAAAGACAGGTACGAAAGCGACCGACAAAAAGACAATGATAATAGATTTGCCACAGCCTAAGAAACGCAGAAGTGGAAAATTTGAATTTAATGAAGACGAAGATGGTTACGTCCAGGTGAGAAAATTATAATGAAATCCAGCAAATTTCACCACATTCATATTAACAGATTGCACATTATTATTATAGTATTGCTTAAATCTTTTGTTCCTAAACAGGTATACACGGATGGTGCTTGCTCATCTAATGGCCGGAATGGTGCCAGAGCGGGTATTGGAGTATATTGGGGTGATGGTCACCAATTAAATGTGAGCGAGCCTGTCTCGGGCCGTGCGACCAACAACTGTGGAGAGATTCAAGCGGCTACTTCAGCTATAAAAATTGCCCTTCAGAACAAAGTCAAAAAACTGACCATAAACACAGACTCTCAGTTTCTAATCAATTCTGTCACCAAATGGATGCCTGGTAAGTGAGGTTTTATTAAGTAAAACATATTTGCAAAAAACTTTAGAAGTGTCTATAATATAATATTTGTTATATTTATAATAAAATAATCTATACCTTTAGGTTGGAAACGAAAAGGTTGGAAACTGAAATCTG
>QDHC01003745.1:357639-376092 GCA_013186455.1 Papilio dardanus tibullus
TTGAGCCGAAGTAAAATTTCGTTTCTATCGCGAACTTGGACTTATCGAGACGATGGTTTAGAGTTAATCAGCAAATGTACATGTGTAGATGTGCAAATGTACAAATGTGTAGGTCTAACACCTATGTACATTTTTATCTAAATTAGCAGTTATTTAAAATATGTATGTATTTTATTTGTTACTCACTTTCTTATTGACATTGAGAGGTGATAGTTTGGGCGGGCCGGGGTGCTTGTACGTGCCCACGCACTTCATACTCTGGTTACCGGTCGAGCCTTCGACCATACTCACTGTGGAAAAAAAACAAGTTTTAGATAAAAGACTTAGATTAAATTGTGTAAATATTCTTAATACTTTATTAAATTGTTTATAGGGTGCGTAAACAGTCTTGGTATTTCTTAATACGATTCCATATTGATTATTATGATTGAGGGTTTATGTGTTTATGTACAAGTACTTTAAAAGTGGTAGAGCCCGCTTTAACATCTTCGCACGAAATGTCCGGCTCGCCCGGTGACCACGACCACACAGAAGACAGGCGTCAAATGGAAGCAATTCCGTGTTTCGTCTGACCAGTGTGGCGGAGGCCTAACTTTAGTCCACTTTCCCCTATCCTTTTCTTATAAGGAAATAATGGGAAGAGGATGTGGATTTGGCGGGGGAGGGGACGCATAGGAAGACGAATTATCCTCTTGCTGTGCGTCTCCTCCACCGTAGATTGAGGGTAAGCAACGCATCTGCAATTACAGATGTCTGTGGGCAGCGGTCGCTTCGCTATTTCGACGAATCTAGGTGGCCGCTTGCTCGTTTGCCACTTTATAATATAAAAAAGTGTAAATATTCTTGGTACTTGCAAATGCGATTTATTCATGACAGAGAAATCTTGTATATGTAAACAATGTTGATACTTGTAGTGCGATCTCACCAATGATGGAAGGTTTCTGCGCGGCGTGGTCCTGCGTGTAGACGCGCACGGGCGCGAGCGCCGGCGCGCTCTTCTGTAACACCAGGAATTCATTCTCCATAAGTATACAACGCTATAGAAATTATATTTGCACTAATAAATATAGCTTAAGACACCTGTATTTCTGTGAGTAAAACTCAAGTAAAATCAAGTATTTTCAATAGAAGTTTAGTTATTTACTATTATAATTGTTTTATATGAAAATGTTTCATTACAACTCACTGGCATGGGCTTGCTGCTGTCTGTGGATTTGCTGCCATCACTGCCGGGACTATCCGCCGCTTCGTTGTCCTAAAAATGTATAACACATGTTATAAAAATGGTTACGACTTAGAGGCCTTCAAGAAAAGAGCGTACTCCTCCGGGAACCGGGAACGCATCCGCGGTTCCTCTGGCGTTGCGGATGTCCATGGGCGTCGGATCAACTAATTCGACGCCCGAACCAAATAATCCGATAATCGCAAAATTTAAATTTTACAGTAGCAAAAAAAACGTTTATCTTCTTCAATAGAACAGTGGGTGAACAAACAAGTATATTTTTATAATATCTCCGTAAATATCAGTAGGACAATTCTGGAAACAAATCAAAGATGTATTAGGGTCTGTAGATGCCGAAATTGGCGTAACAGCAAAAACCTTGTAATAACACATTACCGGACTATTCGACGGGGACGTCGAATTTAGGATATCCGCTGCTCGTTTGTCCCTTTCAACTATAAAAAAGTATAAATATAGTACAAAAGTTTGTTTCGCGATAACGTGTTTGATATGATACAATTAATTTAGTGGGTTAGCATGAAAATTTTCAAGTATCAACATTATTGTTGCGACGTATAATAACCGTCAACAACAAATCTCGTAAATATATCAATGACATTATAAATACAGTCGAACCAAAGTGAGAGTCCAAAGAACGTTGTATCGCTTATAGAGGTTTCTCGAATCGGAGTTACTTGCATGTCATTCTGTCTGTCCTGGCAGCACCAGAGAATTACTCGCTTTAGCGCTCGCATATCCACTTAACTGTTATTTCTAGATCAATGCTCTTTATCAAACCACTGGATTTTCTTCCATTTCCATGCAGCTCCTTATCCTAGGGCTCCATTAGAACGATGTCACGCAAAAAACCGCCTTACGCCGAAGCAAAATCTGTTTTTTTTTTCGCGAAGTCAGTCTAATGAAGCCGGGTTACCGTAGTTTACTTTACCTGTCTCTGCTGCGTGCACACGGAGTAGTGTTGCGTCCAGTGCGCGCGCTGACACGAGTAGTCGCAGTACGACGTGTTCCAGCAGCAGTAGAACTGCGCCTCCTTGCTGCAGTTCGAACACCTGGAACATATTTAACCGACGTTCTTACGTTGAAGGAAAACATCGTGATGACTGCACATATCGGCGAAGAAATTCAAAGATATTTGTGAAGTAACGCAAAATACGCGCTAGTCGTGGAGTTGTGGAAAATGGAGTCCATGATGGGTCGAACTACTCTACTACGGCTTTATTACACCGAGTTCGCGATAGAACGGATATTTTGCTACGGCGTTGGTCCGTTATTATCGCGGACTCGGTGCAATGAAGCCGAAGCATAAAAAATAAAGATCATTAACCTATACTGAGTGTATATATACATCTGCTATTGTATTAAGCCGGCTACAAACGCGCAGTTTTAACTGTACAATACGATTGCCCAGTAAAAACTGACTTGTATAATCAAAACTGAGAACTACACTTCGACTGTGTTGTTCAAATTGACATGTATACGTCAGCTTTAACTGTACGAGTCGAACTGTGGAGTTTTTTTTTCATTTTACAGTACATTAAACGTTCAGTTCAAACTCCACGAACTGTGCAGTTAAAGCTGAACGTTTGTAGGCATTACTGACCACTGCTTGGACTTGGCGAGCTTGACGGCGGCCTCCAGCTCCAGCTGTGCAGCTCGACGAAGCTCGTTGATCGCACGACTCTTCTCCTTGTCGAATGTCGCTCGCATCTCCGCAACTATCAGCTCTACAATAACCAATTTATACAATAAACTAGAGGTCACCCGCGACTTCGTCCGCGTAAACCCTTTGTAAAATATATTTGAAGAAATAATAGAAATTTAAATGCAAAATTTTAAGACACTAAATATTAAAAAAAACGTTGTTTTTTTGTATATATTGAAATAACTCAAAAACTACTGAACTGATTTCAAATATTCTTTCACCGTTAGAAAGCTATATTTTCCCTGAGTAACATAGGTTATATTTTTTGATTACACACAATTACACAGTCTAATGAAGCCGTAGGTTAAGAAGCAGTCAGATATTTCTTTTTTGGTGCTTACTGACCGTGGTTGTGCTTGAGCTCGTTGATCTCCTGCTGGTGCAGCCACTTGGCCTGCTCCAGCTGCAGCCGCGCGGTGGTCGCCTGCGCGGCCGGCTCGTCTATCTTCTCCAGAGACTCCTCCAGTAATGTCCTGAAGAAATCTGTCAACTGGAAATATAAGACATGTTTTAGTTGAACCAGAAATAATCACATTATATTGGCTAGACTTCATTAGACCGAATTCGCAATTAAAACGGAGATTTTACTTAGGAATAATTCCGATTTTATCGCGAAATCGGTCTAATGAAGCCGTAGCAAAATAGTTTCATATAATTTTAGCAAATATTAAATTTGAACTGCGCAGTCGAACTGTTCAGTTAGAACTGAGCGTCTGTAACCAGCTTTCAACCATATGCAGTTGAACATACCTTGACAGCGTTCTGGTTGAGCTTGGCTGTGAGCGGTCCTGCGGTGGAGGGCGGCGGCAGCGGGCCCAGCACCGCGCTCGCGTCCAGCGGGTGCACCAGCGGCCGCTGCTGCAGTCGCGGCAGCTACATACACAAATTATACAAATGGATACTAATATTATAAAGAGGAAAAAGTTGTATTTTTGTATGTATTCAAAGAACTTAATACTGGGCCCATTTCAAAATTCCTTTCGCCATGGGAAAGTTACGTTATTTATGTTTGACATGGACTTTTAATTCCACGCGGACGAAGTCGCATCGGCTAGTTGATTATCAAATTATAATATGTAACTTTCAATTGAGGCAATTTATATGGTCAATATGACCATATGTTGATTTTTCATACTTAATAAACAGAAAATATAGCCCTTTGCCTTTGAATCAGTATTGCTAGACTGATCATGGTTGACCAATAAAAAATAAATGAAAAATATCCCAGGCACCTGTGACTATTAAAATATTTTAAATGATAATCAGATAATGTACATTACCTCAGATGGGGTGTCGTTCCTGATCCCCGGGGTGGGACAGGGGGCTGACGTGACAGGCGGGGTGGAGGACACGCCGGGGGAGCCGTGCGAGAGGGGCGAGGGGAACGAGTTGACCGACGGACCCACCGCGCCCACCGCACCCACCGCACCCACTGCGGCACCAGGGCACCGCTCTGTTATACCGTTTAGCAATGACGTGGGAGAATCCTGCAATCAATTATGAAAAAACACAAAATCTGTTAACATTCATAGCATTTTCATCACTTTTCCAAACACCAAGACAAGTACAGTCGAACCTGGATAAACGAGAGTCCAAGGGACCGCGATATTTGTCTCACTTATAGAGGTTTCTCTCTAATCCGAATTTCTCGCTTATGGAGGTACCTCGTCGGGACTAGAGAATGATTCGCTTATCCAGTTTTGAGTGTAAATGACTAATTAATAATGATAACTTAACAAAACTTACATCCAATCCCCCAACAGACATGACGGGCTGCAGACTGAACGTCCACTGTCCGTTAAGCGAAGTGAGCAGTGGCACCGTGTGGACGTTGGTGGGCACCTGGCCAACAGTTGGCACCTGGCCGACAGTGGGCACCTGCACTGGGCTCGGGTTGAGCCCAGCGCTGGGCACGGTGGACAACACGTTGCAGGTGTTAGTCGTCGCCGGGCCCACTTTGGGCATCGCTGACGGCATACTGAACGGTACTACTGGACACGGGTTCACACCGTTTGCTGTAAACAAATAATAAATATATAAATGAATTACACTAAATAAACGTAGCAGGCAAATATCTTGTCCACTGCATGACTTTAATTTAAGGGCTAACTCTAGTAAACCCTTAATACATATTAAGTGTTTTATAAAAATATCATCATCATCATCAGCCTTTTTCTGCCTTCCCCAATGCCTTCCACAAAATGCGGTCCTCCGCCTTTCTCATCCAACGACTTCCTGGAAACCTTATTTGGCCCAATATTTTATGAAACCAAGGAGGAACCTATATATATTTGTTGAAATGTTAACTTACTTGACGTTACAATTGTTGCCGGCAGTCTAAGATTGGACGCGTTGACGCAGTTGGGTGCAATCGGTCGCACCCCTCTGACCGGCGCCTGCGTCGTCGGCGGCTGTATCGGTATGTACACCATTGAATTCTTCCCATTTAACTCTGATCTCCCGTCGTCAGTCTTCTTAGGCTGAGGGAAGGTCTTCTTAGCCCGGACGCGGATCTCGGGAGGTTTGCTCGTACTTTTCCTTGCGCTAACGGGTGCAATAACCACTTTATTTATTCTCACTTCACGCAGATTGGGCGTCACTGGAGGGTTGACGGGTTGAAGTTTGAATGCGTTCATTAAATCCATTTTTTCGTTGTGTCTGTCGATATCATCTAAGTCGATAGGTTCAGATTTTATTTCCACTTGTATTGGGTTCTTTTCTTTTGGTGTTATTTCTACAGAGGTCATCCGGGCGAAAGCGCGGACGCCGACTCTGCCTACAGGCGGGGGATCGGTGTCATTTCTTAATTTTTGCAGTTTTGTGACCGCTTCTTTCATATTACGTACATTATCTGTACTGGTAGGTGTGAAAATGCTAGATTCTGATGTATCTTCTATGGTTATTTCTATGGATGTTGTAGTTGGTGTATTTACCGTTTTAGGGTTACTTTCGGTAGTTTTTGGTATCAATAGACTCCGAACACTACTAATAGTTGGTAGACCAGTGACATTATTGTTTATTATGTGTGTTTTAGATTCGCGAGCGATCGTCGCTAAGCTAATGTCATCTTCTACAGGTAAAGGACCTGATGTTTTTTCTTCTGAGTTTGTTTTAGCTATATTTCTTTTAATAACAATTCTTTCTATTGCCCCTTCTTTATTATCTTTATTCTTGTTGTTTGTGTTATTTTCCTTAGCATCTTTGTTAGTCGATTTGTCTAAGCTTTTATCAAACTTTTTCTCGGCGCTATATTGTTTTATTTTAATAATTTTATCTCCATTATTTAAAATTTTATTTTTAGAATTCCTACGTTTTTCAGACTTCGGTTTGTCCTCTTTCTCTAGATTATTTGTTTTGTCTAATTTAGATAGTTTCTTTGTTGTTATTTCATGGATTTTATTTTTGGGAGTGCTCGTTTTTGGTAGCTTTACTTTTATTATAATTTTAGGTGAATTCGGTTCAGTATTATTTTCTTTAATACTGGTACTACTCGACGGTTCATTATCTTCATTGGTTGTGGTTTCCATCGCTTCATCTTCAATAGGGATTTGTTCAACTGGTTTTGTTTCTGGTGTTTTAACTTTTTCTTGAGGTTCATCATTTTTGATTGTTTTAGCTTCACCATTTGTTCGTTTACGTTTCTCTGCATTAGGACTGTTTACACTTAATATTGTAACAACAGCTTCCTCCAAGTCTGACCGACGACGTTTCCTAGAAGATTCTTTCTTCGGGGAGGCAATGTCGACATCCATACTTCTGAAAAAAAAATTACAATAAATTACTATAAAACACAAAACAAATATATAATTTTATATTTTAAGCCTCTAATATAGTATTTTTTAATATATTTTAATGAGTATCTTACTTATCGTTGACGGAATAATCTTCTTCTTTAGCTATTTCAGCGCCGTCCGCCATTTTTCTTGTTTGCGTAACTGAATTTTCCTCTCCGTCACTAACTTCGCTATAAATACAATTTAAATAAATTATATAAAAATCTAATAAGCAAAGAAATACCGGAAATGATTATTTTTTGTTATTTACTATATAGTTTTTAATGTGATTTTTCATACAGATTTGAAAGTATTATCAGATATAAAGTCTTACCCATCCTGAGTGGAGGAACTCTTAGAACTTTTAGAACTGGATCTACTTTTGTCTCTTCCAGTACTTTGTGTTGAAGTTCCTGACTTCTCTTTAGTGGGCACAGATACTTCGCCGTCGAATGTAGGTATCTGAAGAAAATAAGATAAAAACTAACACAGAGTGACAGAGTAGTCCCTCGTTTTAAAGATTTTTTTAAATAATTTTTCAACTGTTTTTTCTTTTATTTTTAATAGTCCAATAATTAAAAGAGATTATTAGATTAGGGTGCCATGTCTCACACGAAAATGTCGACGATCGAGCGAAGTGGAGAAAATCTATTGGGAAAGCCGACACCAGCACCAGATGGGATTAGCTCTAGGAAGAGGGATAGAGGAAGAGATAGAGGGAGAGAGAGGGGAAGAGGGAGAGAAAGAGAGAGAGAGAGAGTCCAATTATTACAAAGTATTCTTACCATCATTTTCAATTGTTCACAAAGTTTTGTTGGATCAAATTGTGTTTTAAAAGGCGGATATACAAATTTTCCATACTTTCTTGATATATTACGAATATGTAATTCTGCTTCCTAAAATAAAACATATTTTAATAACTTTTTATCTTTTTATTTTGTAAAAATATCGATTAGAAAGTCACTGAATATTTTTTATGCATAAAACAATTTCCAAATCTATTTTTTACCACAAAATATATATTTTTTCTAATCAACTAAATTCCAAAATATAAAAATTGACATATAACTTACTTGCATACTATCCAATATATCTTGTCGTTTAGTTCTGAAGTTATTAGGATCTTTCTCAGAGTATAAATAGCAGTCCTTGGCGGGCACCCAGGCGCGGTCGTGCGCGCCGAAGAACCTCACGTCCACCAGACCGTTGCTGTTCACTGACATCGCTTTCGCCGGCCAGTGAGGAAAACCTGCAAATATATAACAAACTAGCTGTTGTGCGCGACTTCGTCCGCGTGGAATTAAATAATATAGCCTATGTTACTCGGGGATAATATAGCTTTTTAATGGTAAAAGATTTTTTTAAATCGGTCCAGTAGTTCCTGAGTTATTTCAATACAAACAAAAATACAAAAATTCAAAAATACAAAGTTATAATATTAGTATAGATAATAACCCTATGGCTTTATTAGACCGAGTTCGCGATAAAAACAGATATTTTATCGCAGATTTTACGGCGTAATGTCGTTTTTTGCGTGACATCGGTCTAATGAAGCCCTCACCTTTTAGTTTCGCCCAGAGCAGTATGTGCGGCGTGGTGCATACATCTGTGAACCAGGTGGGGCGACGCGCATGCGCAGCCGCGTAGCACTCGGGGCACGCCTCGATCTCCGCCATCTCAGTGCGGCACATGCGCACCAGCGCACGCGCGTGTCCAGTCAACTTAGATGTTGCTGGAATATACAATATATATCCTGTAGTGTCCAAACATCTATACTTTCACGCATTTCCCGTTAAGAGATAAAAATACACAAAAGTGTATACGTTAATACGCTCAATCTCATTATATGATTTTTTTTTCTCTGGGGCTTCGGACTTTGGACTCGGCGGTACTGATAGCTGATTAAAAAAAGTATTTTGTTTTATAATTGCTGGAAATAATATTTATTACCGCTGTTTCTTTTCTAAGACACTACATCCTTTATTTTAATCGTTTTACTAGTAATTTAAGAAATCCTTCCTAGGAGATAAATAGGTCATAATTATAGGCATACTTACAAGTATTAAATATAATGCTATTATGAAATATCCACTGTGTATCAGCGAGGAAGGCCTCAGTGCTGCCGTAAAGACCCTCGCTGATGTTCTTCTTCATCAGCGACAGGTCCATCGGATGGACCACATATTGATCGTAGTCGGGGAATGTTGCACGGTCTACTGGCTGCATGAATGGTTCCGCCTTTAACAAGAAAAAAAGCTATTAACCTAAGACTTCATTACACAAAGTTCGCGATAAAAACGAAAATGTTGCTTCGGCGTAAGTCCGTTTTTATCAAGAACTCGGTCTAATGAAACCGTAGAGTTATAAAAAATATTTTTGGGCGAACATATCCGTCATAGACTTTGAAGAGAAACGCAAAGGAAAGGTATTTTTTGATCAATTCGCACAAAAAAAACATTTAAGGAGAACGAACCTTGTTGATGGTATTTAGTATTAAGAATTGAAATACATGTTTAATTATTATTTATTATCCGTTAGGTTATCATCGCTTTTTAATTTGTTTTAAGGCAAATAAAAATCTGTTGTTTTTGTTATCAATGTTTACGAAGAATTGTATAAACCTATGTAGAAATAAGAATCGCATTTCATTTACGACAATCCAAACAACATTTGAGGTCATATTTTGTTTTGTTTATTAATTTGTCATACGAAAACATAATATTTAATCTTCAATAATAATAATTTAACCCACATTCATTTTATGCAAAATTTACTAATAGAAAGGTTTCGAACTTTCGAGAAGTATGCAACAAAGCAAGAACACACAGACGCGTCGATGTATTATTAGTATAGGGCGAGAGTGAGAGAGATGGAGCACAGACGCCTGCGTATCGATCGCGCGTTAGAGCGAGAGACAAGACAGCGGCGTGACGCGCAGTGGATTGCGTAGATAAGTAGCAAGGTCATTTGAGCGTCGCGCACAACGGCGTGCCTCACACATTGGGTGTGGAGAAAACGTAATTCGAAAAGTTGCTACAAATGCAAATGTACACATAAATCTATTAAGATTTTTTCGTAATAAAAACCTGTACTTAGTTGTAATCTATATTACAATTATAAACAGGAAAGATTTGTATTTTTGTATATATTGAAATAACTCAAAAACTACTGGGCCGATTTCTAAAATTCTTTCACTGTTGGAATGCTACATTTTCCCCGAAACACATAAGACTATATTTTTAATTTCCGTGCGGACGATGTTGTGAGCAGCTAGTCCAATATAATTTTAAAAAGTAATGCATATAATCAATGGCTGCGTAATAAGATTAAAACTTGTTTTGTCTGTCAATATGTTGTACTTCTTTCGTCTAACAAATTGTATCATTTAATATAACAAATTCATGATTCATTTGGAAAACATAACTTGCGGTGATGGCAATGTTGAAAATTTACAACACATTTACAAGAAATTTACAACAATTACCCCGTTAAGATCCATCAGACGTTCCAATGCAAATTTGAGAAGCTCGCACAGCATGCCTAGGGATATTTTTTTCATAGCTGGTGATCTGGAAAGAAATAAAAAATAGATAAATATGTATTAAAGGTGTATTTGAGTAGGTTAAAAATTTAAATGCATTCCTTTTTACTGAAGCATGAAAAACATATTGTTATGTAAGATTTTTGAGAGTATGAGAGGCAATAATATGATTTTTTTTACAAGCATTTAGAAGGGCAACCACTTGAGAAGTAATTTTTTGAATACCCTCTACTTGTTTACGTACTTGTTTTTAAATCTATTTGAGGCCTAAAAAGTACGATCTTTATAATTTTCTTATAGACAACATAACCTGAATGTTTCTTTTGGAAATGTCCAAATTTAAATTATTTATAAATGACCAGTTTAAAGCTACAGTAAAAATTAAACTTACCTTGTTTCTGAACTTTCTGCACTCAACACTGACATACATTCGGGACAAACCCAATTTTTATCAATGGATATTTTACTACGCTCTGTTCCAGACAGGCACTTGTAGTGGAATGAACGTGGGCAGATGTTGCACTGCATCGGAGAATGTGTCTTTTCAGCAGGTAGTCCGACCTGCCAGTGGCAACGCCAGCAGAATATATCCGTTCGAAGTTTCCCATTTTGTTGTTCCTTTGGGTATAAAAAATATATATCTGTAGTTATATTGTTATAGTTTTGAATAAACTTTCTTTGACCAATGAATCCCTAACCTACAATTTACAGCATTTGCTTTTTTATTCAATAGGTTAAGAGTAAAATTTTATTACAAAACAAAGATATTTTTAACCTAGCAACTCTTTCTTTGAACCTACCAAAGCATTTAATATCTGGTTATGATCAAGCACTTACATGATTGATTGTTTTCTTTTTTGTACTGGGAGAGGTTTTGTTGTCAATTTTTATGTCTTCACTCTCCTCATCGGATATGACATTGTCATTTTCCTTTGTATCACCTTTACCTGTCACTGAATTTAAAAATTGCTTTACCTTATTGACGAATTCTGGATTTTGCGACCGCATCGATCTCTTTAGATTCGCCTTTTCAGACCTTTCACTGCAATTGCTCAATTGTGAGTTTGTACTACTGCGTCTGACAACTTGTATCTTATCAGATTCTCCTACAGTAGTCAAGCTTGTGTCTAACAGAGTTCTTGATTTCCTTGTCTTGCTAGTTAATTGTGTACATTCACTAATAATTTTAGACTCCTTGGCTGATTTTATTAGAGACTTCAGTTCCCTGCTGATACTTTTATTATGTTCTTTTTCTGATACATCAGACTGACTTTCAGTCTGAGAATCAATTGAGGTTTCTTTTTCTGATGCTATTGAGGATACTGTAGATTCATCTATTTTAATATCCATATCCTTAGAGATTAACTTATTGTCATCTGTATTAACCTCTCTGCTTGGAGATTCAATTATTTCTGGCCCAATAGTTTCTTTCTCTGTTGCAGCTTCTTTATCAGTTTGGGTCATCTGTTCTTTTTCTTCAGGCTGTTCCTTAGCTGCATATTGATGATCAGAAATAGTGTTATTAGTCTCTACTTGGATTATTTTCTTTAGGCACTCAGTTACTTCACCCTGTGCATTTTTATTTGTGTCACAGGATGAGTCTGCTCTTATCTCTTGTGTTTGTAGTGTAGAGGTAATAGATTTTACAGGAGACCTTGCACATAAAGGTGATAGTGATAATATTACCTTATTTGGACTCTTCTGTATACTAGATAGAGGTGCTGTTGTTGTTGACTTAATTGGACTTTTTTTTGGTGATAGTGGTTTCGTTGGACTGTTACCCACACAAAACAGTGGTGATGATGATTTTGTTGGACTCTTTTCTATGCAAGACATTGGTGATGGTGATTTAGTTGACTTAGTTGGACTCTTCTCAATAATAGAGGGTGACATTATATTGGATTCTGGGGCTTCCTCCTCTTGTTTATCTTTATGTGGAGAGTTTGTGAATGTTTTCAATGAGTCAGTATGTGTTTTAGAACTACCTTCACAGGATTGAGTGGACTGAACACAGTCACTTGGTTCAACGTTTTCTAACTCAGCTGACTGCTGCAAGGAATCTGGTGAATCTTCTTCCTGCATTTTCTCTATAACTATGATAGTTTCAACTGAATCATTGGATCCAGATATTTCTTGCACGTCTGTGACGTCAGTCGTGGTCGACGACACATCCGTCTCCATCTGGCCCTCCGAATTATCTTCCATCTGTAGTAAAAATATACAATTACTTGGTATTTTTAACGTGACCTTTGTAATAGATTAAAAAATACAGTCTAGAAATTGTCAGTGCATGTGACGTCCTAACAAAAGTATCTATATGTTTGGGCCCGGTCATTACCCGATCTCTACCATCCAGCCAGTTACCAACTCACTTTCCATACAAACATACAAAATACATACAAGAACTTACCACACTTCTAGTGTCACTCATGTTTGAAATGATATAAACATACAACACTAAGGTCGCTTTTATTATAAATTATTAAGTTTTTCGTATAAAACCATTTGTATCACATATATATTTGCAGATAATACAAACGAAAAAAATGAATACGTTCAACAATATTAACACATTGCCGAAGCACAACTGTTATATTATATACGTATGTCGCTGCGTAGCTGTTTCTCTGTGTTTCTCTGCATCGTGATTGGTTAAACGACTAAAGAAAGCTAAGGATAGTCTTGTGACACATCAGGGTATCTCTTTTATTTTGTAAACCTCTCTTTCTCACCACTACGTTTCTGTTCATGCAGATTTCTTACATTTTGTTGCTCAATAAATAAATAACTAACTATAGGCCTATTTTATTTATAGGTTTATTAGGTAGAGGTCAGGTTTATAGTAACAACTCCCAAACAACAAAATTAAAAGTTGTGTATGTTTAATTTGTTAATTTCAAAGCGATTTAAACTGATTTAAAGTATTTCGTACCCGTTTAATACTTTTCTGTATTTTGTTACAGCAACATTCCATTTTACACTTCTGGTTAAAAAGAACGATATTTAAAACATTTAATAGAATTTTTTCTTACATTTCGTATTTCGTGTCTGAAAGCCACGCACGGAAACGCAGTTTGGAAATATGACAGCTTTGTTTGACACTGACAGTGACATTGACAACCTATTGATATTTTATTTTAAAATTTTATACTGTTGCAGTAATTCAAAGAGTTTTATTTCAATAAATATATCTATGAAATAATTTTGGGAAAACTGTCCCGATGGAATTTATTGAGCTTATATTGATTAATAAATTAGACGGTGTGATACTGAAATATCCACATCAGGACAATGTAGACGGCACAGTATGTATTACCGGACATCATTTGATTTTAAGTTCAAGAAAAGAAGGCGTTCGTGAATTATGGGTACGTTCTCCTCTAATTAGATTAAAATCTTTGTGGTTTAACGTAAAAGCTACTGTATCAGTAATTCTAGGGCTTCATTAGACCGATGTCACGTAAAAAGCGGCCTTACGCCGAAGTAAAATCTGTTTTCATCTCCAAAAAGGGCTAATTACAGAATTAATTTTGTCTGAAGGCCTATAATGCAGTGCCATCGACTTGCCAAACAAGGTCCCTTTAATTTACCTGAAATATGTGTTTTATTTCCAGCTTTTACATAAGAACATAGACAGCATAGAGAAAAAAGAAAACAAGCCAATAAATGGTATGGCACAAGGTGGTTCATTATTCTTGAAATGCAAGGACTTGAGAATATTCCAATTAGACATTGGTACTACCACAGAGTTAAATCTTGTCACACAGACGTTAGAGAATTTATCAAATATACAAGATCCCAGTCTATTCTATCCATTCTTTTATAGACATATGCATCCTATTGTTGAAAATGGATATACATTATACAAGTAAGTTTTACTATTATCTATTGTAACAATAATTATCATCATCATCATCACCAGCTCGGCAGGTGCTCGGAGTCTACCCTGAGGGGATGTTTAGGCCATAGTCAACTACGCTGGCTCAGTGCGGGTTGGTCAACAAACAATACTAATTCTAAATTACAAATTAAAAATAAGTTCAAAGATATATGTATTCACGCAAAATACGCGCTAGTCGTGAGTTGCGGAAAATAGAGCATATCATGGGTCGAACCTTACCTTAACTAAATTACATAAAAACAACATAATTCAA
Organism: Papilio dardanus tibullus; assembly: GCA_013186455.1. Classification (NCBI taxonomy): domain Eukaryota; kingdom Metazoa; phylum Arthropoda; class Insecta; order Lepidoptera; family Papilionidae; genus Papilio; species Papilio dardanus. The sequence goes on from QDHC01003745.1 coordinate 372,053, forward strand.
ATTCATAGCCCAAGGCAGTAGGCAGACACTATAGACTTCCATTTGGCATGTTTCAGACATTACTAGATTACTAAAATTAACTAAAAAATTTACAACTGTAATAGAATAAGTAACCTAGATTTTTTTTATTTTAAACGAGCAAGTGGCCACCAGAATCCGCTGAAAAATTCAAAGTGACCCCTGTCCATAGATATCTGCAATTGCAGATACGTTGCCTACCCTTAATCTTACTAATGTTATATGAAAAAGTTACAATTAATGGATGTTTGAATTTATATAGTCATAGAAAATAGCTGGTAATTAAATAATATAGTGGGATTTCACTGCTTAAAAAACACAATAAAAATGTATTCTTTTGTCTCAGTATTGAAGGTGAATTCACAAAAGTGTTGGCGAGTGAAGAATGGCGCGTGTCCCGTGTGAATCAGAACTACACCGTGTGTCCCGGGTATCCTAAAGCTGTGGTAGTACCCAAATGTATTGATGATGAGACGTTAGCCGCTGCAGCCTCGTTCAGACAGGGCGGAAGATTTCCTATACTATCTTATAGACATAATAATGGTGTAAGTATTACATTTTTAAAGTACAAAATAATGAAAGTTTTATATCGCGATTGGGTTGGCATGACGCAGGATCGACAAGTTTCGAGAGATTTCTTGTCGGAGGCCAAGGCCGACTTCGGGTCATTGTGTAACCCTAGTTAGTTAGTTATATCAACTGGCTCCTAAACATGTTATATTCTAAACTTATTGTAAATTAAAACCAACAAAATAAAAACAAATGTGGTGATAAAAAGAATTATTTGTTTTGCGACGTTTGTAACGAAAAAAAACACAAAAACTACTTCACCGATTAATTTCTTTTTCTGATTAAAAAAATCTTTACCATAACCTTACGTTTTCATTAGACCGAGTTCGCCATAAAAATGTCTGTTTTATCGCGAACTCAGTCTAATGAAGCACTTAGTTTATTAGAACATTAGTTAATCCCTAAGTAACATGAGTTATAATAATTTTTATTGCAAAATATTTTAAAAATAAAACCCATGCAAAGCCAGGACAAGCTGATAGTATTATATAATTTCAGTCAGTACTTTTACGCGCCGGTCAACCGTTATCAGGACCGAAACACAGACGATGTCGACCCGATGAAGCTATATTGAACTCCGTAGTCAATGTGGGTATGAAGGGAATCATTTATGATTTAAGAAGTACCAACTCTATCTCACAGCAACAGAATAAAGGTTTGCTTGCAGAGTTTACGTATTTTTACCTAGTAGTATAGTTCGACCCATGATGGGCTCCATTTTCCGCAGTCCATGACTAGCGCGTATTTTGCGTAGTATTTCTACGTACACCATATTGAAAGTTAGCATACATCGTGCATCTAACTTAAAGTGGTATGCCGAGACCATGGGTCTGCATTTTGTGTGATTCTGAAACACTATTGTTGAAATATCAAGGGAAATAAATAATAATTTTTAACTCTAAATCATGAATTTTAACTCTTGTAGTAATTGCATATAGGCATTGTTCTCTTTTTTCCATCTATCTATACTAATATTATAAAGAGAAAAACTTTGTATTTTTGTATGTATTGAAATAACTCGAGAACTACTGGGTCAATTTCAAAAAAATCTTTCACCATTAGAAAGCTACATTATCCCAGAGTAACATAGGCTACTATTTAATTCCACGCGGACGAAGTCGCGCACAACAGCTAGTTCTATTATAAAGAGGAAAGATTATTGTATTTTTGTATGTATTGGAACTAACTACAAGGCCGATAAAAATCTTTTACCGTTAGAAAGGTACATTATCCCTATTTTTGAATTCTCCGATGACGAAGATGCGAGCAATGGCTAGTAAATAAAGAGGGATTTGGGAGTATTGTAGTGAATACATTTTTTTTTACAACAGCAGGCAAGAAAGGAAATAACCTCTTTTCTTGGAATATTAAGACGAAGTTTCTAGAATGTTTTTAGTTTTGATGTAAAGTTTTTCTTCCAGGTGGAGGATCAGAGAGTGCTGCAAATTACTCTCAATGGAAAATATATAACAGGTCAATGGACGATGTTGATAACCAACAGCAGTTGTTAGAGAGCTTCTCCAAACTTATCGAAGGTATGTTTTATTATAACACTATTAGAATTAAAAAAATATAACCTATGTTACTCGGGGATAATGTGGCTTTCTAATGGTGAAAGAATTTTTGAAATCGGCCCAGTAGTTCTTAAGTTATTTCAATACATACAAAAATACAGAAATGCAAAGTTTCTCTCTTTATAATATTAGTATAGATGTATGTATCTCTTGTTTATTTTTTATCATTTTGAAACATTATTTTCTTTTGAATTGTGTTTTATTTTATATTGTTTTTTTAGCATATTGCAATTTGATTATTAATTCTTTTTGTGCGGAAATAAAAAACATAGTAAGAAGTCTATGTGCTCTTCTAGGTTCTACATCTATACCAAATATCACCAAGATCCGTTAAGCCTTTTCAGAGATATCTTTAAACAACCATCAGTCCATCGTAAGATTCATATTAGTAAGATGGATTGTAAAAAAAATAGAAACTTGTTATTATCCTACGGCTTCATTAGAACGAATTTACGATAAAAATGAAGGTACCTCGGAGCAAAATCTTCGTTTTTTTCGCGAACTCGGTCTAATGAAGTCGTGGGGTAATAAAAAGGTTAAAGGTTTTGACCCATGATGGGCTCCATTTTCCGCAACTCCACGACTAGCGCGTATTTTGCGTGAATACACATAGCTTTGAATTTCTTCGCCGATATGTGCAGGTTGCACTACGATGTTTTCCTTCACCTAAGAGCGTCGGTAAATATGCACATATGAAAATCGAAAATCGAAAAACACATTGGTACATGCCGGGATTCGAACTCGGGACCTGCAGTTTACAAGTCAAGAGCTAAAACCCCTGAGCCACCGACGCTCTCGTGGGGTAATAACAAGTTTCTATTTTTATATTTTGGATTTGATTAATATGGAAAATGGGAAACAGATAAGATTATCAATAATTATGTTGTGTATGTAATAAATTTGCTGCTCGTTTCCCCTAATCTATTAAAATATGTTACTAAATTATTCCCAGCGTGCGTTGATAAGGACATATCAAGCGACAAATGGATATCCCGGCTGGAGGCGTGCGGCTGGGCCGAGGCCGTGCGCAATGCGCTGCACACCGCGTGCATTGTTGCGCAACATTTACACCAAGTAATTATATATCTCATTTTTATTTTAATAGCTCAACAGTTCCGGCTTCATTAGACAGACTTCGCGATAAAAAAGGAGATTTTGATTCGGCATAAGTCCGTTTTTATCGCGAACTCGGCTTAATGAAGCGAGGTTAAGCCTTGTACACACTAAGATAGTATTTTAGTCGAGTAGCAAGTAGCAAGTATTAAGTAAGATTTACTAATCTATTCTACTAAAATGTTGCTGTTCGGACACGTTTAGCTACTAAATTACTACCCTAGTGCGATGATTTAGGCTTAAACGAGTTCGAACGGTGGTAAATCCTTTGTTCGGATAAATGCTACTTGCTACTCGACTAAAATACTATCCTGGTGCGAACAAAGCTTTAGGGATAGTGGTTAAGGATACAGATTACTAATAGAGATCGAGCTCGTAAAACTTGTAGAATAATCAACTATTTGAGGCATTATTAATCCTTATCCTTACATAGTATAAAACAATAACGCTTTTTTTATGTTTGAATCTTTAAAACTACGCAACGGATTTTTTAATAGATAGAGTGATTCATAAGGCAGGTTTTCATGTATAATACATTCACAATATAGTAGAGCAACACTGATAATTTAGAGGTTTTTAATATGATGTCGTAAATTAACACATTTTTAGCGCTTACATTGCACACGCTGCCTGAATCCTACAAGTAAGTGAATGTTTTATAGAAAGCGGAGTGTGTGCTGGTGCACGGCACGCGCGGCGAGGACGCCACGCTGCTGGTGTGCTCGCTCGTACAGGTCATACTCAACCCCGACTGCAGGACTATTA
>QDHC01003745.1:393149-405919 GCA_013186455.1 Papilio dardanus tibullus
ATCCATAATTAATACCTAAATGACTACTGTTTATCTATTAAGTTGTATATGTGTTACGCTAAATGTTAAAAAAACAATGGTTTTAATTTTGAATGATCGTCAATTAATTGCTATTAGCGTAATATATATAGTGCATATTTTCGACATTTTTAATTATTTTTTAGTTTTAATTTGCATCCAAACTTACTTTACTATTGTTTTATATTACTCTTTCTTAATAAGAAACATCGTTAGACGGCAACATAAGAGTAAGAGCTGGTTCCTCGCGATACAGGCTGCGCCTAGTGCGAGGATCCTGGATCAATTTGTTCTGGGTATTTCAGATGACAATAGAGCATTTTTCATTTTCATTTTCATTTAATTTTTATTTTAGTTTTCATACTCCTCAGGGTTACGGGCGTGGGTTATATTGTTCTTTGTCTTGTCATTTAACCGTAGTTTCTTTGATTATTGTGATTCCATATTGTTGCTGTCTTTTTAAAAGTAGGAGCTCTCTATTCTGTCTTCAAGCGTAAGACTTCATAATACGTAAAGGTAAGCAAGGGTTCAGCATCAGCGAGCGGGAGTCGTGCTCGCGTCGTCTGCGACCACCGACGGCGACGCGTCGTGTCGAGTTGCGATCGAGATTCGCGGAAAAATTAACGTGATATTTATAAAATAAGCTCAGGTGGCGAAACGGGCGTTGCTAGGCCCCCACCATACCCGTTATATCGTGAGGACGAACAAAAGATTCGATTACTTCAAACAGGTCTTTGAATATTTTCATACCACCGACGCTAGAGTCGGATCGTAATACGATACACAAAGAGGGGGGTCGGAATTGGTTCTCATTAGTTCAGTAAGCAATTTGATGTTAGATCTCTGAGGTACGTTTTGTGTAGGTACCAAAGCATTAGGAACTTTAGAGATCGGTGTAGGGAATTTTAGAGGTTATTTAGTTACGTCGGCTTAGTGCAAGAACTCATTAACTGCACTGCTCTTTGTAATTATTAACATTTGATTTTACAAATATAAATATTATGCTATAAAAACAGTTGTTTTCGTTGTCAAGAGTAGAAAACTTTTGGTAATAATGGGACATTCAATATTACTAAAACTAATTAACTGATCGACTTGTTGCATAGTCACTTAATGAGTTCTTGCACTAAGCCGACGATTAGAGCGATAACTTTCTTTATTAATTCTTTTTATATGGAATGTTCGCTCAAAAATCTCTCACGTTTTAATATTGTCGATATCAGAGTTTTACCATTGCCCTATCTAACTTAACCTACAATTTAAAAAACCACACCGTCGATCTTATTTCACGCTCGATGACCGTCGAAACATTCCGTCCACTTTGAATTACTGACTTTTATTTTAGAAATTTGTTTACTTGCATAATCCAATTTCTCTCGGAGCGATAACCTGAACACCGCACTCATTTTTATCCGTAATGGCTTTTTCTTGCTGTCAATGAAGGCATTGTGTAGACAATTTATATTATTGTTATAAAATATAGATCTGAAACTGTGCTTTGTTACCCTAAGATTTTGTCATTTATTAATTACCAGCTTTAATGCATAAATAGAAACGTATTTTGAATTATTAACTGAATGTGGGAAAGTGATTTTGTTATACCAGATTTCGAAGAACTAAATGCTTCCAGTTAATGCATATACAAAGATTCATGACTCAATCGGACGTGTTGAGAAAGGACTGAATGTTGTTTTTGCGCAAAGCAACGTGTCAACCGAGACATTGTAATGCCACAATCCTTACCACCGTATTAGTAAGATGATAATAATACAACATAAAACATAATGTACGAGATTACTAAAGGATAATAGGTAAAGTAGGTCGGTTTTTAAACTACAGAAATAATCAACTTCTGCGGTTTTAAACAGGCAGGGTTAGTTTACTAAAAGAACATACGTTCCAAATAGGCTATACTTTTTTTCTAAAAAAAAATACCGTCGCGTGACAATAGAAAGCTCTTAACTAATCTATGGAAACTAGAACACGTCACAGGCGTTCATTCGATTCATATTAAGGCTTAAGTAATGTAACAAATAAAAGGAAGGTCGACGCCCTATCTCTGAGAAGACACAGACGAAGCAAAACCACGCCCGGTCCTCGCTTACAAAAGAAATAGTTAATATTAAGGACCGCCATACGGGGACAGTGCTACGGGCACTATTTTTCAGCGACCACTGCGGACTACAGTCCGTGTACGGGGAACGTTAACTGGTACCGACTGCTCGAAGATTGTTTTTCTACTATACGAAGGTATCCGTGTACAGCGATCTTTAGAGGCCGCTTCTCCACTAGTGTCATTAGTAGCGCCACAAAGCTCCGGAGTCATTCCACGCTCCTACTATTTGTCAGCGGCAAAAAGTGCCTTGTCCACAATAATTATGAGACCGGCTTTAGAGAGCGCTCACAATTCGTCATGTTCTGCTCGGCCAGTTCGTACCCGAACGCGGCTATAATTTGACATTTCCCGCCTAAGATTTGACAAAATTACTAGATTTAGGTATGTTTTAGTTTTTAATTGACTAAAAAAACATAATATTTTTAATGTAAAATGTAATTATACATGAGCTCATATATACTAGAATGGAATAAAGAACCATTATAAAGATGTAAGCAACTCAATAATTTTGTAAGTAATAGTAAGTATTACCATAGTAAAGCATTATTAAAAATGCCCTCTAAATATCAATTACAAATTAATTCTCTTTTTTGGTTAAAACTAATACAAAATGTAAATGCTTTTATCAAGCAATTTTATCCATTTTAGTTTGGTACAAGCAGTATAACAAATCGAGCATTTCGAAACTGAGCGAAGTGGAAAACAAGGGTTCAGCGACCGACAATGAGACAATTCACCGATCGAATTGATTGTATTATTTCAAAATTGTTCTTTACTTTTTTCGTTGTTACTATAAATAGAAACAATACTTAACCAGTACCCACCAAGATTTCCACCAAGTATTAAGAATTTAGAAAAAGTATTACTCGTAAGAAGCTTACTGCGCCTGTTGAGTTACACCAATGCGTCAGTATAAAGCCTAGTACGCACTAGGATAGTATTTTAGTCGAGTAGCAAGTAACAAGTTCCCGAACAAACGATTCACTAATCTATTCTACTAAAACGTTGCTGTTCGGACACGTTTAGTTACTAATGCGTAGCCCTAGTGCGTAAGATTAGGCTTAAGCGAGTCCTAACAGTAGTAAATCATTTGTTCGAATAAATGCTACTTGCTACTCGACTAAAATACTATCCTGGTGCGAACAAGGCTTAAAAGCATATGTTAGTACTTCGTCTTTATAAAAAATATAAATTATTGACACCAAAATAAAATTTTCAAAAGTCTCTACAGAAATGGTATCTTCGTATTGTCGTCTTCTAAATACATTTAAAAAAGGCGTCAATCTATTCAACCCACCTGGCCAGGCCAACCTTCCTCGTCTCTTCATTGAAGCAATGACGCATTCATCCGTCACTTGTCAAAATTCATTATGCCGCGACGATTACGCGCCAAAGAAAAACTTTGTTTGTATTTCTTTTGTACGATTTCTTTAATGTCTTCCCACTAATTTATCACGTGAGCTAGACAAACGTTGATGGTAATACATTCATTTTTTTACTTTAACCTCCGGTATTATTTAATACAATGAAGGACAGGTTAATTGTGTTTTAATACATTTAAGAAAGTTTACGATTCTGAAGACCATCTAGCCACGTGATGAAAACATCTTTTTATTAAACGCTGACAGCAAGAAAGAAATAAGTATGGAATGTATTTAAAGTAAAAATAAAAAGATTTCAATAAAGTTTTTGTTTTTATTTTCCAAAAGCCATGACCCTTTAACTAAACATTAAACGATAATGGTGCTTCAAATTTCAATGTATATTAACGGTAAATGAAAAACAATCAGGTCTGAAATAAAATGTAGAGCGATGGGGGTACTTAAAAAGGCGTCGAGGGGTTGATAACACGCGTCAATCTGCGTGAAACGAAACGCGCCCGCATAAAGCAAATGGCGGCGGCACGTGACTGATGCGGGCCGCCCGCCACGCTGCGAAGCGTACGTACCCGCAATCTAAGCTTAATTGACAATTAAAATGCAATGATTATCTTGAATGGAATTAACTTTGATTGTATTCATTGAAAAATTATTAATAACCTAAGCATAAATTTTCCTATTAAAGTCATTGTCTTTATTAGAAAACAAAGTATTTAGGTTATTATGTAGTTCATGAAATCTGGGTTTCCTGTAAAACTCATTGAAAAAAGCATGTGAGATACGTAATAGTAGATTCTGCCATCAAGATATTGTTTCTGAGTTGAACTTTAATACCGCAACGGAATAAAATCCATAGGATGACTGATGTAGAAACAAATGGAAAATGCTTTTAGTTAAGAATAAAGGTAAACTTAAAAGTGTTTTTAAGTGCCAACCGAGTACCGTTATCATTTAAAAGCCAACTAAACTCTGTACTCTCTGGAACACATGTGTGAAATGGTTTCAATATGTGTCAATTTAGAGGTTGGGTGTTAATTTCGTGTGTTTGCTAGAATTAATTTTAATAAGTAACATGTATTTTGTGGTTTGGACATCGAATTCCTACTACATATCTGTAAAATACGTGATTAAAGCCAAAGTGCAAATAGAAAACGTAGCGAATAATTAACATGTTTGCGAACTACACAATCATTTCAAACGCGGAACTGTAAAAAAAAAGATAAACACCCTTAATTCCTAAAACGAATGACAATAAATTAAAATTTTCCTTTTAAACAATTGAACTCGGATCCGAACCATTGGTATATAATTCGTAGCTTAAATAAAAATATACAATGAAAACCCGAATAAAACATAAGAGTGGCAGCCCTGGTTAGCTTAGCTTAATACGAGGGTAGAGAACCGGTTTGCACTAGCGTATAACGTAGGGCACCAGCCTTCGGAAACTAACTCGATGTGATTTTATCGATGCATTTATTATTCATTGATGACTTGTTTATACTATGTTATAACTTATATTGCAATATTAAAACTTGTCATAACACGTGTAATAAACTTTTATCTTCACCACTGGAATGGTTAATTTCTAAGTAAGCCGTGTTAATGCGATGCGAAGCTTTTAGTGAAGCAACGAAACCAATTTTATGCACAAGACATTTTTATCTCTGTTTTTTTAAAGAGTAACATAGACAGACTACCTTGGATGAATGTTTCACTAGTGGAAACGAAGTGTTGAACAGCCCATCACTGTGGTTAATTTGTCCTCCGACAAAGCCACAACCAGGCCCCGATCCGTCAAGTCACGCCGAGACCGAGCCTACGTTCGCATAACAACCGAAAACTAATCGAAAACTCCCGGAACTAATCATTTTATAATTCGAAAAAAAATAAATGCGTATAACATCGGATGGTTCGCTCTCTAACCGAGAACGACCGTCGAAATTGACACGAAAAATGTTATCTATCTCTGTCGAATATTTAAATCACAATTTACGCAATAACTGTAAGAAACATCAAACAATTGTCTAAATTAAACAGAAGTCGGAAACATTTTTAATATAACTGCACAAAATTCCTCAAGCAGATTCGCATCGTCCGCTCGACCCGGATCTTTTACGCTTTTTTAACTATGTTTTTTAAAGCACTAGTTTAATAAGGCATGTCGACAACATGTATAATTAAATGGCGAATTTCTTGTTACAAGAGACAGTTATTAATTGCTCACGAAATCATTGAAGTTATTGGTTTATAAATACATATTTAAATTGATTAATTTAAGCCACGTATTTATGAGACTTAACTTAAAAACAAGCTAATTTCATACTTTATTCAGAGTGGTATTCACCAGACCACCCAACTTCATAAAAAAACAAAAACATTCGGACCCAAAAGATAATAAAATAATTTACACTTAAATGTACATATTAATACATTTCGACATAACTTAAATAACAACTGTACCATTCCAACGTCTCTGACTACGAAACTTTAAAAATAAAATGCTCAAAAAAGTCTTTAAGGATCTATTTAGTAACCATTGACAATTGGTTAGTTGACATTTAACAATAATAAAATACGGAAGCGTGAGAACGATTGCCCCGAGGGTTCAGGTATCGACCGAGCCCGCAGCATGCCTTCACCCCGGTCCAAATTTTATTAACTCTAAGAACGGCGGGCGTTAAGTGCACAAGTTCACAGATAATTTTATATCCATTTAAATAAGTCATTGACCTTTTTGCATTCATATGCGTCATATTAATAGAAACAAAACCTATGAAGATCTGTAAGAAACAGAAATAATTGTATATTATCTACATCTTCCAATGTTTCCTTATTTCTTTTATCCTGACAGAGCTTTGCCTTGTTTCTATCATTAAGTGCAATAAGCGCGTTCTCATTTACAATTCCCTAAGATGCAACGTAAAGTATTCTGTAATCAGACACCACAACGCATGGTGTGCAATCAGAAGTAAGCCGCAGAAACCAAAGAAGGCCCTCGGCTAGTCAGGGACGGGTAAATAAATAGATAGTCTGGATTTCCTACGTTACGTGTTCTGTGGCCGATAGCCCGGTAATCTATCATGTCGCCGGATGCAAAGCGGTGCACGTAACCGCTCGCAAACTCGCGATCCGGTTTACGGCCGTGCGATAATTTCCCGTCGACAAAATTACAGTAGACTTGCACGTTATCGTACATCTATGACAGTGATTCCCAAAGTGCTTCAGTCTACATCCGGGGGTCCCCAGAAAACCCGGTAATAATGTTGTCAGGTAATAAAGTTGAGGGTTTACGATTTGAAGACAACATGTACATAGCAACAGTGGGTTCACCGAAACCAACCGCCTACAAACCACTTAGGTGGTTTGGCGTAAAAAAAAGTAAAACTTTAAAAGGGGTCTTAGAGAAATTTATGTTTGGGAATCTCTGATCTATGATAAAAGCGGATGCCCGGTAAGCGTCAGGAAATAATCCGGTTTCGTACTTAAGCACAGCGATATGATCGCTTTTTTGAGAAGCCGGTGATTAGTGATTTTGATCTTGGATTTCGACGTGTGGTAAACTTATTTTGGGCAAATTAATGAATGAAAAAAAAGTTCCGATACTAGGGATTTGTTAGAAATTCTTAACAAACGGTGCTGATTAAAGTGGCATGCTTTCTCCCTCACTAAGTGCCTTCAGGATTAAGCTTTTAAACTTCAAGGACTCGCCTGTTTTCTGACTATCATCAATCATAATTTTGTTAAACTTTTTAAGGTCGTAGTAAAGACGTCCACAAGGAAGTAATTCTTGCCAAATTACATATAACTTCATATAAGAAATCATAATCAACAACTAGTTTATGAGGTTCGTTTTAAAAGATAAAAAATTTCAACCTCTAAGTTGAAGACTTAAAAACATAAACCGGACTAACATCACCTCGTTTATCATACAAATATTATTTAATTAATATTAAATACGCTATCAGATTTGTCGATCGCCGACAATAAATAAAGTTGTATAGATTGATAATTGTAATAAAATTAAAATAACAAAACCGTGTTTTATATTTATCGCCATAAAAGTTTGAAGATCAATTCCAATGTTATTTTCAAATTGTTAGTTAATTTTTAGAAAACTTTATGATATTAAATACTGTTTTTTTTTTAATAGTGTAAAAAAATTACGTAACTGTAAATAATCTTGGCTTGGTTAATCCTTATTCTTATCCTTACGTAGTATAAAACAATAACGCTTTTTATGTTTGTCCCTTTATATGCTTGAATCTTTAAAACTACGCAACGGATTTTGATAGATAAAGTGATTCATAAGGTACGTTTTCATGTATAATACATTCACAATATAGTAGAGTAATACTGATAATTAGATGTTTTCAAAATGATGTCGTAAATTAACACATTTTTAGCGCTTACAATGCAAACGCCGCTGTATTTAGTATCAGCATTATACCGATTTGCACCCGTGCGAAGCCGGGGCGGGTCGCTGGTGTGTTATAAAAAAATATTGAAAGTGATTCAGACACAATTCTTGTAGTTGTAACAATGTTAATATTTTGCAAGGTTTCAAATGGTACCGTTTCCATTGAACGTCTTGTGAAAGCGTGATTCATGCCGCCATTGTGTTGTTGCATTTTCGTAGTATTGCCGAACGAGTCGCAATCCCACTTTCAAAGAACGGATCGCAAATATGTTGTTATTGTTTGCGTATAACGAATCATTTTGTAATATTTATTTCACGTACCGTCTCGTCATCATCTGAGGGACTACAGCCGCGGGTGGGCCCGGGCTTGGTCCAGTAAATTTCTCCATGTTAGTCTACTTTGGGCCTTTTGCTTCCAGCCATTGACGCTAATATTTTTAAGATCGCGTTCAACGTCATCTAGCCATCTTAGCTTTGGCCTACCTCGTGGTCTTCGCCCATCTGGCTTACTCTCCAACAGGCGTTTTGGGAACTCTACAATCATCCTGTCTACATGTAACATATTCTAAGCTCACGGTAGCCTAATATCAGTTTTAACGAAACATATGTGAAAATTCTACACTAAGCTACTAAATGACCATCAAATGACTCCGAGTGCTGCAGTTAGATCAGATTACAAATCTGTTCCATATCTTCGAAAATATAGCAGTACATTTTTTTCTGCAGACAATAGTAACCTCACTGTTCCAATTAATGTTCTAAATTGACTTAAATTCTCACTAATGTTAACAAACGCTATAGTTTTATTAGTTAAAATTCAAACACTTTTCTTCTTTAACTATTGATTAAAGATATTGTAACAATAGAAGAGAATGAAGTGATGTTTTTATTGTTATTAAAAAACCAGACATTGAATCCGAAGCTATAATTCCAGATAAGTATGCTTGAACTGTTCAAGATTTGTCCACCGAGCATTTTTAATGATTTTGAAGAATTTTAGAGATGAGTTATATGCTCAAGTGGATTTAATATAAAGCAATATTTTCTTGCAAAATCGTTTAAAAACTTCCCAGATTTTGATTCCGTTCCTCAAATGTTATACCACAAGTGCGTACCTCAAAGAAAAGAAAACATTTCGTATCAACAGCGTCCGTCACGGCACGGGGCCGATTCGTCAGGCCGTTGTCAGCTCGCTCCTAAAAAGTAGAAAAATAAGAGGGGTGGTGAGCGGCAAGGTGGGGAGAAGTGAGCGCGGCTATATTACGTGACGCTGTACGTAATATCGAGAGTATCGTCATAGTAAATCGGCCATAACCTGCATAACGTGCCGCTTATAAACGACGAATTTAATGCATAATCAATTAATCGGGTAGGGAAGCCGCACTTTAGTAAGAAAAGCGTAAATGATTGAAGCGTAAATTATATTAACGAACGTGAATTAAAAACGAATACCTATATTGTATGTGAACATTCAAATATCAATAAAATCTGACTTATAAAACAAAACTCTTTTTCGCACAAACATGTTCAAGTGTAAAATATTATTTAAATTTATAAACCGTCGAAAATTAATAAGTCTCGGCTTACTCACTAGGAAATATTTTAATCGGTGCCTGACCATGGAATGGATTTTTTTATTACCGGTATTTTATATGACCCAAGAAGCTCTTAGAAACAGAAATTCGGCGCAACGAGACTAACCGCTGAGTCACTCAGATCATTGAACCTTGGAACGACGCCATCTTGCGGCAATGCGCCCGCGCAACGTTACCACCCTTTTCCATCCCCTCGGAATTAACTGCTTAACTTTTAAAGAATGCGAAGCGACGCGCTTATAACCGCGTTTTTTAGTCTTGATGTCGATAAATGGTAGACATTTACAGCAATGCAATTTTTGATAATAAGTGTTAATGTTTTTAAGCTACTTAGTTGCTACGCCATTCACTAAAACCATCTATTGCCTCGTAATACTGAAACCTCCAAGTTAAGGTCTACGTCGTTTCAAGCAATTTTATTAAAATGATTCCATAACAGTGTATTGTAAAAGTATACACAGTCTCAAATACAGTTTAAAAACTGCAATGTTTTATTTCCTGTGGGCCGGTATATAGCCCATTTTGCGGTTGTACAATTTTATAGCATTGTAAACTACTGCAATCATTGTAAAACGAAACAATTCCGGTGTTGCGCTTGCGCGTCGTGTGTGACGTCAGCAAGCCACAATGAACAAGAACAGTCGCCGCGCCGCTGGATGGAAAAATGTTGATGTACTTATTGGCTTATTGCTTTACAACTTTACCATTCGTGTTCAAGTAGGTTCTACAACTGTTGTTACTGGCTGATAATTAGATACCGTCGGTGTAGAACATATGTTATTGTACGAATTTCGAATGAATTGAGCATTTTTTTTCTAATTTTAAAGGCTCTTTTTACAGACCGACAAGGGAGGCGGTTAGCATAAGCCAAACTAAAATATGACAGCCAACTACCTCCTTTAAATGGCAACTGGCTTTTTTAAATATGCTCGTACTTTACTCGTAGATATGACATTAAACACTATTTAATTCTGGTTCAAGTGAATAGCACCATATACTCTTATGGCTTGAGACCACAAAGTAGCGCATAATATTTTAACCTAAACATGGCTTCAACTAAGCGGTTTTGTATCACTTCATGTTTAGATAATGCACTTACTTTAGTTTATTTCTAAGCCATAAAATAGAGCGCCGAACTTAAACGGGACTGGAATGGTGATTACTGTATCATCTCAATATGGGTGTAAATTAAATGGGTACGGTGCGTAGGCGCAGGAAATACATAAGCGTTTTAGCTTTTCGGATCATATTTTCTCCCTTACAAATAATAATGTTTTTATTCATCTTCATTTTTCAGTTTTTATTCATTTATTCATAGTCTACAATATTATTAATGTTATTATATCTTCTATATTACAACACATATATTAATGTTTTACTAAGTATATGTAAATACGACCCAGTTTATAATTAAATGTCGTAAAAAAATTGCAAATGCGAAATATTTAATCGTACATTTAGCTAAATATTAATAATGTTAGCTGAAGGAAAAACTTCACATCATAAATATTTATGATGAAATACGTAGTTTTAAATATATGTAGTACATTTCATACATATTTTTTATATTAAACCTCAAAAATATTTTCTTACAAATTTTAATAGTAAGGTTAATATTTTACGACACTATACGACAATAATTTTTAAACAGTGAAATTTTACGACACATTGCATCTATATGTATCAAGTATTTAATGATTTTAACGAGAATATTTGAGAAGCTTCGAGATTTTGATACAAAAAAAAAGTATCGACTCGTGTAATTTCGTGGCATATTTAAAGATAATGTCATAGGATGCCGTCAATCGTGACCAAATGATACTCTAATGACTCCGCCACACCGACACACAAGCTAAGGCGGTATTCACATGTAATTAGCATCACAGTTAATACAATAGTGGAAAAAAATCTATTCTATAACGTCTGTACGAAATATGAACTTATTTGTGGTTCTAATTTCACCTCATCGAAGTTTTTTTGAGCACTTTACCACTTTACCTACAGATACAATCCTTGTTTAATGATACGAGTACCTAAGAAAAATATTTAATAAGTTAAATGTATTTATAAGAAACTAACTGTTGTGCGCAACTTCGTCCACGTGGCATTAAATAATATAACCTATGTTACTCGGGGATTATGTAGCTTTCTAATGGTGAAAGAATTTTTGAAATCGGCCCAGAAGTTCTTGAGTTATTTCAATACCAACATAAATACAAAGTTTCTCTCTTTATAATATTAGTATAGATTACATAATATTAAAATCATGCCAGCATTATTTAAGATACTAAACATGTACCAGGATAATACTAAAACTGGTTTATGACATTTAGTACCGTCGTATCATTTCTTAGTATAACTTTAATTGGACTGCAAAAATGCTATTATAGGAACAATACCTATAATTTCCTTCTAACTGACCAACCAATGTTAATTAAGCCGGCTACAGACGCTCAGTTTTAACTGAACAGTTCGACTGCGCAGTTAAATTGACGAGTGTACGTCAGTTTTAACTGTGCAGTTAAAAATAAACGTTTGCAGACATCACTACGCAAATTAAGTGTTGACTTTTTATGGAGATAATTCTGCTATAGTCAGTGTACTGCACAGTCATAACTGAACGTCTTTCGGCTTTAAACACTTTTTTACAATTGTTTTTTCAACTTTTTAATTCCTCGGTCAATAAATTATTTTAGTGTAACCATACCTTAAGTTACAGCTATTTCGAATTTAAAATGTCATTACGAAAATTATATGAAACAGAAATAAGTAACATGCATACAGTTGTAATGGTGTACATTCAAATTACTATCAAAGTATGAATCATTATGCATCTATGTATACTATTGTATAGAGCATCGGTGACTCAGGGGTTTAGCTCTTAACTTGTAAACTGCAGGTCCCGAGTTCGAATCCCGCCATGTACCAATGCTTTTTTCAATTTTCGATTTTCATATGTACATATTTACCGACGCTATTAGGTGAAGGAAAACATCGCGATGCAAACAGCACATATCGGCGAAGAAATTCAAAGATATGTGTATTCACGCATAATACGCGCTAGTCGTGGAGTTGCGGAAAATGGAGCCTATCATGGTTTGAAACCTTTAACCTTTTACTATTGTACAACTTGTTTTATTAGTTTGAGTAAATTAAAATTCAGCACTTAGCTACTTTGCTTATGTATTTATTACAGTAAGGCTAGACCAAATATCTTGTCACTGTTATACCATAAACTAAATATA
>QDHC01003745.1:405996-431117 GCA_013186455.1 Papilio dardanus tibullus
TTTAACAAAGACTATTTTTGTTTTATGGTTGTTATACATTTTTAATTAGCGTTTTAAAAATGTATCTATTAATTTCAATATTAACCTTTAGTACTATGAAATAAAATTTAAATTTGAGAAAAGAGGTTACATTAGGTCGACTTTTTATGTCGGCGAATGTAATTTACTCCCTACATTTGACCTCCGGAGGTCAAAGAATATGCCTCACTTTTAGGCTTCGAGTGTTCCATCTACAGTATAATATATCTTTGGGATGTACCATAAAAACATCTGTTTATCAAGCATCAAGGCAAATCAGCACAAATCAGTGAGATAAAAAAAAACAGTTTTTAACTATGAGTCTGATCCTATAAAGTTGTTTTTACGATATTTATACTATTGTAATTTATGTTAGCTTATTAATGTAATCCCTTTAATAACTTGAACTGAAGCATGGCAACCCTATAAAAATATTTGTGCCGCGACCCGCCATACGCTGTGGACCTTTAGTCCTAATCTGATCTAGCCCGAATTATATAATCTGTGCATGCCCCGAGCGGGGACCGGTCGCTCAGGTTTTATTCCACGAATGTGACGTGTCATCTCTGCATAGATTTTATTTAATGCTATTGTTGATAGAACCTTGGCAGAAAATGATTACTTTCACGTCTTAATTGATCTTGAAAAAGCGATATACGTAGCTCATATTTGAAATGAATCAATTCGTCTATAAATCGTGATGGGGGATCAAGTTTGAATCGTGCCCGCGGCGTATTGAGTTAAAACGCATGAAGCGAGCAAGCGAACCACAAATGTTGCTAACTCCGGCATAATACTGATTTCACACCAAGGCAGTCAGGAAAAACAGTACTGACATTGTTTAGAGTTTAAACGCAATACGCTAAGGCAGAACAATACTGTTTTCTGTGCGTTTTAATGTAATGAAAATACTGTCTACTGCTCTGCATTGCGCCCTCGTGTGTAACTATAATAAGAGAGGCGACTAGCTCCGGCTAATGTTCCCTCGATATTGCATCCAATGACAGTCTGAGCTTGAGGAATGATTGAAAATTCCCTTCCGAGAAACGTGAAATGAGAGGAGGGTTGTCCGGCGGCGCTGCGGCGGCGCTGCGGCCCCGCATTCTTGCAAACCGCAGCCCTATGTTTAGAGTCGCTCCGGCCACTTCTTGCCTCTATACAGGCCTATACAAAATTAGCTGGCAACATTATACAGGCTGTTTAGATTTAATATAGAGATAAATTCATCTATGCTGATGCACATATTATGTACAATTTTTATGATGTGTGTATAACGCTGCGGTTTCATCAGACCGATTTCGCGATAAAAACGTATTTGAATAGAAACAAAATCTCCGTTTTTACCACGAACTCGTTAGTTAGACTATGGGCTATGGTATCTGAACTGAATTTCTCTTTTTGCTTATTACGAATTGAGAGATGGCAGCAAACGCGTATTGTAAGCTTCATAAATAAAATGTCTTTAAAATTTGTGATAGCAACTGGTATTAGATTTAAATAAATAATGTTAAATTCTGGTCTTGTACCCTAAATTACTTTAAACCCTAAAAACTTTAAACCAGTAATTCTTAACATCTTAATAAAACTCGTATCTAAAGTTTAAACATGCTGTATATGAAAGAAGAAACTTGCACGTCAAACAGGTATCTATCTGTAGATGGGATAAAATAATTATCTATAAAATATTATTAATGTTATTATAAAGCCGATGAATGACGTGCAAACGTACCTTATAGTCTGTTTTCATATTATTACGGAAATTATTATACTTCGTATTTTGTATTCGCAAAAAAAAACACTATATAGGTTGTATAATTGCATACAGAATCTGTATTTGTACCTTCAGAGAAGATAAATCAAAGTTATCATTTTAAAGCAGAGTTACTTATTAGTTTACTTAGAAAAAAACATATAAAAATCCTGCTTAGTGGCTTTGTGAATCTCTGTTCAAATTATACGTTATACCGCTGTTGCTACGCAGTTTTAATAAGAATAAAAAAGGTCCCAAAACTTTTGTATTTTTTTGCATGTGATGGCCCGCGCTGACCTTGATGAGGCATCTTTTACGTTAACAAGGTTGAAGTACAAATGAAATCTGAGTTCAATAAATCATACGTCATCTGCCACGTACATGATGTTTATATCAAAATGTTTAATTGAGTTGTATTTAATTTTATAACACTAAATAAATCGAGAGAAGTTTGATAAAAAGAAAGAATAGAAACAAAAAATCATATCTCATCTTCACATTAATCGAGCAGAAGGATAATGTTACTTCCTCAAATTCATCTTCTTTTTTATAGGTGAAGGGTTCAAATGAGCAGCAGATCGCCTAAGTTAGTTAATTCGACGCCCTGCAACGCTAGAGGAACCGCAGATGTGTTGCCGGCCTTTAATTTCATCAAATCGTTCCCACCATATATCTATCCATAATATGACTTTCCATGTCTTAAAATCTGTTAACGTATCCGTAACATTGTGATGTTTGCATAATACGTTTGCATGTGATAAAAATCTTCATATTTCGAAGTGGACCACCCAACAACAGCTCGTAGATACTTATGTGAAATTGTATATGACATTCATATGAGGTTATTATTTTGATTACATGTCGAATCTTCTCGACAATCTGCGTGCGTTACACAATATAAATTACGATGTGGGACAATGTGTACAGGAAGCGCTGTCGACTTGAAGGCACGCTATTACAATTAAGCGGCGGAGAGACACCGATAGTCGTAATTATTGTCACGCAAAGCTGACTGACCGTCGACTGTTCGTCACCAAAGTTGCAACAGAATCATTTTTTTGAATTAGTTATACATTTTGTTTCGTGCATGATTTTGTGTAAACAATTGAAAGATATCAAGGTATGCTGTGGGCTTAGCCAAAGTAAACGGGCTACAAAGCGATTCGAAAGCGAATATCAAAAATGTATGGAACTGACATTGACGTTCGAAGTCTCTCTCACACGTGACTAGCACATGACTTATCGAATGTTATTAGTTTCATACATTTTTGTGGATTCCATCAGCGATATAGCCAATCGAACGATACTTTTGGTAGCCCCCTGATTTGCTACCTTAGCTGGGGTACGTATAGCGAGTAGCTGGTTATAATAAAGTAAAAATACTTACGAATTGATTACATTGTTACCGTTAACATATTTAATAACCCTTACAGCTGCTATTTACTTGCTTAGATAATTAATTATTTCCCGCATTCTGTTGACTTGACAAGAATTTCCCATTAGCGGTATACGGATATACTGTAAATTATCAGGTGCATAACATTGTTTAAAAATTAAAATAATAAATGTAACTTACTAATTGGGACTTATCATTGGACTTTTATAAGTTAATTAGCTGTTGTGCGCGACTTCGTCCGTATGGAATTAAATAATATAGCCTATTTTACTCGGGGATAATGTAGCTTTCTAATGGTGAAAGATTTTTTGAAATCCGCCCAATAGTTCTTGAGTTATTTCAATACAAACAAAAATACAAAAATACAAAGTTTCTCTCTTTTTAATATGAGTATAGATGTGGTGTATCTTTATTTCCATATATTTTATATAAAAGATTTTGCTTTTACAAAAAATAAAACATATTATATAAAAAATAGTGCACCGCCAGGTGCGGAATCCGATGACTCAAGCAACCAGTGGTCAGGGCTGCAAAGAGAGGAATCTCCTCACTATGCGGCCAAAATGACTGCCTTTTGCAACGGACCCTTAATGCCACTGTTGAGCGAGAGCTTCTTAAGATGTTGGTCGAGGCTCTTCGCTATTACAGACACAGTTGGGTGAAGAGGCTGAAACTAATACAGCATCTTGGGCCGGTACGCCGTAAGGATAGTTCCGCCCTATGTCGCCCCGAAGGACAGTCTCATTTAAGGACTCCCATCTCATATGGCGCACCACACCATGTTAATATTGTAATGCAATCGATTAAGGATAGGATAGTGTCCGCCCTTCTTTTATAAGCAATCTGATAAACATTCACTAAGGAAATCCCCTATTAAAGTTAGGCAGTTAATTTTCCTTATAATTTTCCGCACTTATCTCACCTCATGTCTTATTGTATCTAATATACTTTTTATTAACTTACACTTACACTATATAAGGCATTGGGGAAGGCCTACGTCCAGCAGTGGACAGAGAAAGGCTGATGATGATGATGATATTCAGATCACTGCTAACATTTTATAAATTGTAAATGTAACATATATTGCGTCATTTGTCCACCTAAATTAGCTGATGTATTAAAAAAATTGAAAGATAGTATTTTGTGAGAAAGTATGTTAATTTAAATGTAATTAATTTAATTAAACAATATAACCTTTGATACTGTGACAGTCGGCTTTTTAATATCGAACTAAATGACAAATAATGCAAATTATATGATTTAAATCCTCTATCTGGAAGCTTATGAATGTGCCTTTAAATTATTCTTAATCATTTATTAAACTAAATAATTATTCATTAAGTATAAAAGTTATCGCAAACAAGTTTATAATGTTGAAGCAACGGTTAGTTTTTATTTGCATTGTCCGGTCGCTGGTCGTTGCGCAGGATGCAGCCCGTACTTTCCACGTACCCTGTCATTAGCACAGAGTTATTTAAAGACATTTCCTCACAGAGAAATATAAACGCAAAATTGTATTTAAAAATATGCTAATAACTATTAATATAAGGATCCTGAAATCGTAAAGTAACAGTAAGTTTTGTTATCGTTATATCTTATTTGCGTTAATTATTTTGTTGTCTACAGTTAAATCAAGGAACAAAGATTTATTTGCATATCCGTTAATAACGTTTTATGCCTCGGCTTCATTAGACTGAGTTCGTGAAAAAGAGATGTTGTTTCAGCTTAAGTCCGTTTTTATGAACTCGGTGTAATGAAGCCAAGGCATTAGAAATATAAGAGTGTGTATAAGAAAATACTTCATCCTTGTTTACTTTTTCCTTCTATTTTCGATGCCAGAGGAATTTTAATGTTTAGCACTGTCCTATTTATCTTGTTGGTTGTTGAGATCCTGCAGCTATGTCGCGGACGAAACATAGTGTCTGCGACCCCGCCGTAATACGTTTGAGGGCAGTCATGTTTTAGTGGGTATTCCGGTCACCTTCTGTGGCCGGCGAGTCCCACACTCCCTACGCCATGACACAGCCCGGCGTAGGGGTGCGTAAATGCATTTCTTGATGTTAAAAAAGTACCTACAGCTAGCAGCTATCTGTGTTTTGCTAAACCAAAGCTAAGCTGCACAAAAATACTTCAACCACTACGCCAAGAACAATTTATGTCAATCAGATAGAATTTCGACAGCATTATGTAACACCGGATGTGCCAACATTAATGTTATGACATGAACAAAAATAAAAGAATTTAATTAGCAATATTAAAACGGACATTATTTCTAGTACATGACTTGAATAAAGAGTGGTTAGCAATGTATTCATACGTTAATATGATCACGATTCGGTGCATGCCCACTGCTGGGCAACAGCAACGAAACGTGGGCACTGATCTCTATACTACGGACAGGTCGCAATTAGGATAATATGGTAAGCTTCCTTGACTGTGACTTAAACACGCCTGTTGATGTTACTGATAGAATTATTATTACTTAGTTCGAATCCTCGCTAAGGCTATTGTCAGCGTCAAAAAGGCGAAAATGAAATAGGCACGTGATACTGCAGCTCTGTCCATGTATATCAGTTGTTGGGCAATGCGCAGTGGGCCCCCAGTCGTCACGCTCGCCCGCTGACAGAGTCAATGGATCGCTTTGACACCGGGGACGGCGACACGCGTTGTGCCTCGCAATTTGTCGACACGGTTATGCAACCATAACAGTGGTCCTCAAACTATGTTAGTTGCCTCTAAGCAAATTATGTGTTGGAACTTATGTACCTTCCTCACCTAACCTTCTTTCATTTCACAGATATAAATTGTTACTTAGTTTTTTGATATTTCCAAATACATAAAAATATATTGATCTGTGGCTGAAGAACATTCTGATACCTACCGAAGAGATTCAATAATTAAAAGGTCGTTTGCTGTTGTCGCTGATAAGTTGATAAAGTGCATTAATTAATTGATCGATATAAAGTTTGACAAGCGCTGACCACATAGCATTGTCCCTTGCGTTGTCAGACTTCATAACGCTGTACGATGAAAATTACTTCCACGGATTTTATTATTGTGGAAGTAATATCTAGTTATTGTTGTTTCATGATTTCATATATTTTTGTATTATTCTGAGTATAATATTTGTACCTATTGTTATTTACAATTATTGATATTCACTATTTTTATATGCGTAGCTTTCAACTCTTGTAATTTTCCACAAGAACCTAGTAATTTATTTTAACTTGACTGACTCGTTTTTATTTGTAAACAAGGTTCTTAAAAAGTTTCCACCTGGCAGACGCTGTTCTGAAACTTTTAACTGAGCGGTCGAACTGGTTGAAACGAATAAAGGGTGAGGCATTAGGCCAAACCGATACATGTTCAGTTCAAAAGACAAGATTAAACTAGTTGACTTTGCCCAGCTAATCAGGTTTTAGCTTGTTTTAAGCTTTGGATTCTCTTGTTCTTTAAGCTTAATAATCGTCAACAGAAATCTTGGCTCTTCTCTTTTGCTATATGGAAATTGATTTGGTACATATTTGATAACCTAAAAGACAATGATCATCTATCTCTTATCTCCCTCTTTCTTTCTATCTCGTGCATTCAGTCAGTGACAGCTGTAGACTATTAATGGCAGTCATGTCGTGACTTTGTCAACTAAGTTGTGACAACTGCGAGTATCGTGCAGTTACATTCTCAGCAAGATAATTACACAATTGTGAATTGCAGGACTTGGTGCCGTATCTGATGGAGGAAATCCGCTCGCTGAC
This sequence comes from Papilio dardanus tibullus, assembly GCA_013186455.1. Classification (NCBI taxonomy): domain Eukaryota; kingdom Metazoa; phylum Arthropoda; class Insecta; order Lepidoptera; family Papilionidae; genus Papilio; species Papilio dardanus. The sequence goes on from QDHC01003745.1 coordinate 412,916, forward strand.
AATATCCTACAAATGTTTAATTTATGTCCGAAGGCAATGCAGCCAAGGGCAATGCGACACGCCATTCTTAGAAAAAATACATAGATTTACTAAGTTTGCTCATAAACTATAGCCTAGCTAAAGAGGAATAATTGTTGTTTGTATTTGTCAGTTTAGTCATGTAAAAACAAAAGTTCCTTAAGGTAATGCTAATGACAACATTACGAGTAACATTTTAAAACAAATTCATAACTTAACTAACCTAAACATATGATTTATTAGACTTACGTATTTCGACGTCATACTTGTCATCTGCGTAATTCGATCGACGGCCCACAAAATGCCGCCATCTAGATTCCACAATTTACAGGCACGAAGTATTTGAGCATTTAGCGTGGCTCACAGGCGTCTTGCATGGCCGCTTCCAATTGCAAAGAAACCCGAGCAATTGTCCGTAAACATCTCGGCCGCGACAACTGCCCGAACTCCCGGACAATTGCCCGCAATTAGTGCGTCCAATTGAATATCCATTAACCCATACCTAGAAAGACTTTAATCCATGTCCTACATGTTATACGTTCCTTTTATTTTAAATTGTTAATCGTTTCTCATATTATAATTTTAAACATTCTTATTGATTATATTTTTATTCTTAAGTATTAAATACTTACTCAGTGTTTGATTTATTTGCCTTAATTTAAAGGTGAATAAAATGTAGGTACTCATACCAGTATCCTTGGCAAAACGGTGCTAAATAAATGGAAAACCCCAAATGTAACGGATTTTCCAGTGATACATAAAAACAGCAAATATTTTATATGAGTCTGAGAATTTCCGAGCTCAAAAACATCAATGTTCATTCGATTAAACTATATAATTCAAACTTGAAGCGTAAGGACACCGTCGTTATGAGTATATCGCTGTCACTTGAATGAACCGGCGCTGTTGCATACGAGTCCTAATAGACCGGCCACCGGCCACGGCCGCTGGCCTACATAGCAATGGACTAATTAATTCCATATCGCGTCCTTTACAAGACACCGAACCGAACGTTCGATTAATTCAACCAGTTAGTATAACTGCTACAAGTACATTTATATTGATGCTTAATATAAAACATGAGGCAAGATACAAAGGATAAATTCGTTAGCTGGAACTTGGTTACTGTTTGTTGTGTCGTCTTATATTTATAACTTCAATTTCAGTCCTTGCCAACAGAAAATACGCAAAGAGTAATAACTAACAGTTATAACCAAACGTACAAGAACAATTCAACATTGTAAACACGAGAACTTTGATAAGGTGGTCGTAAAAAACACGGCGAGCATGGCGGTCCTTTCACACCGCAGTTATACAGCACTAATGAAGTTTCAGTCGGCACATAGTTTTTTAACGAGCTCATAAATGAGTTGGAATATGAATTCATATAATGCAATTTGAACATTACGCACATCGTAAAATTAGACAAGATTCACATAAAGCTCGGCGACTACAGCGTCGGTTCACACGAACGATTTACGACCTCATGAATAAAGTATTGTGCAATGTATACGATTACTTGCAAACTGCAATACGTTCGCTCTTCGTTAAGTTATTGTGACGCTTTTAACATGGATATTACATTCGAACGCAATCTGTAATGTATTTATAATGTTCGAAATCTCCTGTGTTTTATTTAGTAAATTAAATGCAATTTACTTTGTGAAGGTTCTTAATTTTAACCGCGTATTTATGAACTGCGTTCGTGTTTCAAACGTGCTATAATGCGACACTGTCAGAGTAACGGCATAGATAATGTGGTGTGCGGAATTGCGAGTTCAGACGCATCGATGCGTGGAAGTGACACCGGCGGGCGCTCGGTGTAATCACAGCTCCGATGTTATTAGCCACCATCACTCCGCGCTCACGTAGCGACGCTGAAATGGATTTGTCTTTGCAAAAATGATCGCAGATTGTAGGCCCCGTTTCGAGGAAATAACTGTACAAAGTCGGATATTAAGCACTTACTGGAAATGACAGTCGCGGGTTTTACGCCGCTGTGATTTAATGTTTTGTCGACAAATGTACGACAAAATACGTTAGAAATTAACGATTTGTTCTGACACCTGTGCTTGTTGAAAAATAAACCATATCTCGACGTGTTTTCCTGTGAACTCTTATACGGTCGTGAGACCTTATATGTATTTCATAAAACTAATTAACGACGACGAGAGAACTTCCAGAAACATCCATTTATTCGCTTTTACCTCGACATAGGTATTTCAACGTTTCTTTTCGCAAAATATAATACGGATTCTTATTAAATGATTATAAAAACAATTTAGATGAGTGTTAAATCTGCCTATCCCTTTTCAATAAAAAGTGCTAGGAGCGTTGGTAAAGTGAATACAGTTTGCAGCTGATTACACGTCCATTCAATTCTAACCTATCAAGATGATGGCAAAACATATCTGCGCACATCATTTGTGCAAATTGCTAACTGTATTTTACACTTTTTATACTCCAACTATAAAGCCTTGTACGCACTAGGATAGTATTTTAGTCCAGTAGCAAGTATCCAAATAAAGGATTTATTAATCTATTCTACTAAAATGTTGCTGTTCGGATACGTTTAGTTACTAAATTACTACCCTAGTGTGTAGGTTTAGGCCTAAACTAATCCGAACAATAGTAAATCCTTTGTTTGAATAAATGCTATTATATTTACTACTCGACTAAAATACTATCCTGGTGCGAACAAGGCTTTAGAAAATTATTGAATCCTCTAAGCTACAACTATTTGAAAAAATATTGCCGTATAATTTATTATTAGGCAATGAATTGCTGTTTACCAGAGAACTATCAAAGAGGTAAGCATTGCACGATTGTTTTTTTTTAACGTCCGAGTTTTGAGACATGTATGCTACTTTTGTTATCGTTTTATTTATTTAAAAAAGGTATGGACACTTACAACTATATTAACCTAAATAACACTAAATAAGTCAACTTCATTCATTTAAAACTTGTCGCTATCGTCGTGGACGCTTCATACTGGTTTATGCCCCGCGTTAAAATATTCCTTCTCCTTCGATGGTCGCTTCGTTGATATAACAATATAATTATGTTGACTGAAAACTTAAAAAAGTACATAAATTACACTAGCCTGTATTACACGCGTAAACATATAATTTGCTAATTGCTAAAGCAAAAAAATTGTTTACGTAACAACAATTGAATAAAATCTGTGTCGAATTTAACGTCATTATTTGCTTATTACAGAAAATCAACGAGGCAAATTAAACGAATTTCTTGTTACACGATGTGACCCGTTTGAAATAGCTGATAGGTTTATAGGCAACGATTGCCGTCAACCAAAACAACACATGCGAACAATAACAAGCTAATGAATCATGCTCGTTGCATACAACTAGAAAACTAATCATTTATGATTACTATTAAGACGGCTACAAATGTTTTAACTGTACAGACACGCCAATTTCAACTGCACAGTTCTGTTTTGCCTACACATGTCACATTTAACTGCGTATTTGAACTGTGCAGTTAAAACTAAACGTCTGTAGCCGGATTTACAAGATTACGTCTTTGAATTGTTTTTAAGCGTTTAATAGTAATCGGTGTTTCCTAGAAAGGACGTTTATCTACATATCGATCTATTGTATTTCTGTTTTTTTTTATTTATTTATAACTATACACGTGTTCACATAATTATTATGAGTTTGAATTATTTGTAAGTATGTACAATAGATATTTTTCGCTCATTTTTTTTGTTGTTCGATCCTCTTCATTTTTCGATACTTCAAGTAGAGCGTTAATTTTTTTTAAATTATGAAGTGGCCAACGAGCAAGCGGTCACCTGGATTTACTTATATAACGAAGCGACCGCTGCCCATAGAAATCTGCAATTGCAGATGCGTTGCCTACCCTTAATCTACGGAGACGTTCAGCAAAAGGATAATTCCTCTTCCTATACGTCCCCTCCCCGCCATATCCACTCCCCCTTCCCATCAATTACTTCCTATTAATTTCGGATTTTTTTAAGTGAAACTTTAAGTGATTAATGTGTAACTGTGCCAATAAATAAAAAAAAACATCGTTACTATACAGTAAGTACTTAAGACATTATTGCATAAACTAGGACAACCAAGTACATTCACATGATCTCAATATTTGCAAATAGAAAGGGAACAAAATGTAAGCAACAAATATAAGCCTAATATACCAACTAAATGTATAATTCCGCACTAACGAGGATTTACTTGAGCCTTGTACACACTAGGATAGTATTTTAGTCGAGTAGCAAGTATCCGAACAAAGGATTTACTAATCTATTCTACTAAAATGTTGCTGTTCGGACACGTTTAGTTACTAAATTACTACCCTAGTGCGTAGGTTTAGGCTTAAACGAGTCCGAACTGTAGTAAATTCTTTGTTCGGATAAATGCTACTTGCTACTCGACTAAAATAATACCCTGGTGCGAACAAGGCTTTAGTCTGGGTATTGGAATAGGTTATAGATACGAATTTGCTGGCATTTTTGAGTTGTTAAGAAATACAGGTTGATAAAATCTAGCTAATTTAAAATCAAAAATGTAATAAGAATATTCTTGAATATTAAAACTTGCGTCAACGCTTTTTTAAAAATATATTCTTAAATTTCACCTCTGTAATATTTCGCTACGTATCTTATTACGTACAACCAGTTATTAATCTTAAAAATATTTTATTTTTGAATAGCAAATATTTGTATTATCAAACTTCAAAATCAAAAATATTAAAAATTCTTAGAACCACACTTAGTTAATTTAAAAACATATTTTTCCTCATAACCTCAATGAAATAAAATAGGTATCATGTACCGAAAATATTGAACTTTTTCGTCATAAAAACATTTGCACCGTTCAGTAAATAAATAACAAAATCGCTTTATAAATCTTTATTATGATTGTGACAAGACATAAGGAAGGCATCAAATTATAAAAATGAGTACGACACAATTTTCCACACATATCCATCGCGAGAAAAATGGCCAATTTCAAAGCCATTAAATATACATTTCGGAAACACACTTCTTTCCATCGAAATTGTATCGCTGCGGTCCCGGTGTGGCAAAAACTTAATAAAGGCGAACCGAGAGGCGAGCACTAAAATGGCGAGTGAAGGCATCGACCTCGAACGTTTCACACATAAATCTTGTTCCATCGTAAACGGCGAACGAACGAATGTTCGTTCGATGCTCGCGGACAAATTAACGCGCGCCGGACGAGCCGAGTGCGAGCGAAGGCCGTTATTACAACTAATTGGCGACAATCAAGCCCGCTACCGCTTTGTTCGCCACGAATACCCTGTATCACTTCGGTTTTTAATATACTCGTACATAAACAACACTACAGGACAATCTTTGAGTACTTCTTTGAATTACTGCTGCGCATTTTACATATGGTCTGGGTAAATACATTTTATGCGACCCAAAGTACCACTTATGTTCTTTGACCTGAATTTTAAAAGTCCTTACCTGCACTACAACCACCTATTCTGCTTTTTCCCATTTCTTATTGTCTTAAGGCTTGGCTCTTTTCTGTTCATCCTTCGTTAACCCAAGGGTCAAACATATGAAACGGTTTAAAACTCTTTTATGCTGGTGACTAATTAAAACAAACATGGCGTCACCGCTTGTTCTTAACTAAATAGAATCGAAAATCTATTATATTATGGTGTGTCCTAATTTGGTCACGACTATTATTTTAAACGCCCGAGTTGCTTAGAAAAATATATTTCGGTTTGTCCTTAACGTGTCATTACGAAGTTGTTGACAACATTTTTGTTTCCTACGATTTGTGCGCGAGTACAAATCACTTTAAAATGTATAACTTTCATTACATCCAACATTTTAGTAGTTTTTATCCTTACTATTACAGATGACCAAAACTGTTATGTTACTGGCATGTCGTAAAAAGTTAGGTTATACCGATTTATGAGTTGCTGAGAGTCTCCTAGTGTAGATTTCTCATACTAAAACCTAATGGGAGATCACTTAACGACTCTGAGTGCACGATAATAATACGAATACCTAAGAGTGTATAAAAATCACTTCCCTGTCCGTCGTACACGTTATTACACTGTCAATAACATATCGAACAATGTAAGGCGAATGTACGAGGGTAATTGAGTCCGCAGGCTGTGCCGAGACGCGGCCGCCATTATATTGATAGACAGCGACCGCCGGCCGACGACCAACTCGGACTAAAAGCTATCGAGAAATGCATGTACAAATTCATTTAATGAAGACAAAGTAAAGGATATTTAATTAAGAACATAATACAAACTGATATTTGAAGTGTATTTAATCTAATATTACAAGACTTTAAAAATTAATAATACAGAACTCACCGCTGCTCAATTTTTAACAAAAGTAGAATGTCCATAGCCAGAAAACTTCTAAAAAGTTCTAAAAGAATTAATGTCGTTAATTTTTTGTCCATTCTTGAAGGTTACAAGAAACACTATTAAACATGGGGTTCATAATGATCATCTGTTTCTCAATTTTCTTAGAAGACTTTATTACGATCTCTAAATCATTGCAATATCTGTGGGAGTGTCAGTTAAATGAATGTGTCTACAATCTATCATGCAACTTGCCTGTGTACCAGATTTATTTTAAATACTAAATCAAAGTCAAACTGACGATGTTAATGTCTCAGTTTCTGCAAGAGGCGATATTTTACAATTTTGTTAACACTCTATATAAATTGATTAAAGATTGTGTCATAATGTTTATTTTATTCACACTTGATAATTAAAATCATATCTTTCACCAATTAGAATGCAGGGGTTTGAAAATAACGGGTACGGTTAGAGAAGTCTTAATCCATAACAAATTCCCAACATATTTCTTATCTTATAAATACAATAATTAGCACATAACGCAAATTGTGTTTTTGTATACAATGTCTAAGCTCTAAGTTCATAGTTAATAACTGTTAAAGACAGTTATATTACGTACGATGAAACGAAAGGAATAGAGAATTCTCGACACTTCTTGCACAATTCACAGGTGATTCATACATTTCTAGTGAAAATGCATAAGTCGCTTTGTATTCCGCTAAGGTATTTAGCGATGTAACAGGCATGTATGAGCATGACGCGTGAAACAAAAGAAACTTACGTTAGGTCTGTTCCCTCGACCCTCGCGCCGTTCGCACGGCCCTCCCCATCGCGGAAGCGCCAAGTTTACACTGAGAAAAAAAATGGCGTCGTGCGCACGCGCACACATAACGTCTTTTTACCTTTACACACCATGAGAGAAAACGAGTCCGTACTCTGTAACAAAATGTTAAAGGTCACATATTATGATTTATAAATGTTTTTGCTCAACGGGAACTCGTGAGATTCAACAATATCTATGTCTTCGCAAATACATACAAAGTCTATGCAAATTGACTCAATAATTTGTTTTCAACACTGTTTCCATTACATTCTGTTAAACATACAGTTGTAACGCACTTTCCAGACACGTTGAGACTGCTATTGCTGCTGCTGATGCCATAGCTGCAAATTCGCCGAACCAATTCAAATAAATTTTAATTATTATGCACAACAACAAAACTCACGTCTTTTTTTAATATCTGTCTTCTCTTCTTGTGTTCTACATAAAATAGGAATGTTGTAATCAAAGTGAACATTATCGCACAGTGCGGGTCCAATACACGTGTTCAAACCCGTCGAACAATGGGTGGAACGATGCCGAACGTTATTTTTTTAAGCAGGGGCCGCTATTCCCTCTACCTGAGGGTAAATACCTGCTCCACTAAAACCACTACCCGGAACACAATTAACCAACGCCCCACGGCATAACTAGAAACGGCCGTAATAGAACGCTTTTACATGCCTCGGAACGAATTAACTAAATTGCTTTGTAAATCGAAATCCATTTGGAGGGAAATCTTTTGCAGTCATTTTGATAATTTTAATATTTAAAATGTAACTTTCAATTGCAAGGGCGCTTTAAAAAAAACGCCAGGTTGAATCAGTTCTTAGAATGGTATAAAATGCAGTGCATTTATTCCTGGTAAAAAAATATTTTTCATAATATTCAGATACACCGCGTCGACGGTAACAGTCCTTGACAGGTTTCTAAAGTTATGTAAGTACGTCAGAAGGACAATATGAACTATACCAATAGGTCCACCGCTAACTGACGTTTTTATTAGAAAAGGGGGCAAACGAGCAGTGGGATCACCGAGGTGATCAACGACGCCCATTTAATACTGCTATACCAGAGGAACCACAAATGCGTTGCCGGCCTTTGAGGATTTCATGTTTTGATGATAGCGATACTAGTACCTACATATGTTGGGAATGTGGTAAGTTTGGAATCCGACTAGGCTTTTATGTTAGTACCAATTCTTTTCCATTGAAGAGACGCTCTAAGTTAAGTTTAAATTAAAATGGAATATAATTTTGTTATGTTCATAAATTATGTAACACAGTATACATAAACCAATTCAGACGGAACTTTTCATATTTATTCTTAACATTTTTTTATGTAATTCGGATCGCATCAATTTTTTCTACGAATTTCTCATCAAAACTTAGTTATAACTTGCAAAAACGGCAAATCTTTGACCGTGTATTGAAAAATTATTTAAAAGGTAAATCGCTGTCATACGAGTGTACAGCGTTAGGGATTTACCCGGAATGTTGTGGAAGTTATTTCTCCCTCTTTACCTTGTTTTGGTCAATAGCCGGAAATAGTTAAATTGTCTGTCACATTTCGGACACGTCCGACGTGAGATGTAACTATCTTCTTCGGATAGGCTGATTTCTAATGAAAAACGATCGGTCACTTTTAGATGCACAGGTCTCAATTTTTTGAAATAAAATAATTATAAAACTAAAAAAGGTTTTTCCTAGTAATTTGCAGATTTCTTGCATCTAATGTGTAAGTTTTATCAAGTGATGAGAGCATGCATAGTTTTTTGAATCTATTTATATTAGGTACTTATTATTTTTTATAGAATATGCTGAATAATTTATTATAACTATATGCATTCACACATCAAAAACTACCCATAATATAAATAATAAAAGTACTGTAATAAAGGAATAGGAATTTGAAAATGTATTGAATATGTATTCATATTAATTTGCTTGTTTCGTAATAAAGCAAAAACTAGTATATAGCTTATTAACAAAATGGTGATTGGCAGGTTTATATTGGACATTATTAGAGGGGAAGGTTGCAGGCGTCAGGTTGACGGCCCCCACCCGTGACGTCACCGCACTGACCACTCCGCCCGGCCCGGTCGGTGGGACCGGCACAATCCACAATGGCCTTTCTTGGAAACAGCAGATGCGCTTGCGCCGTCTTTAACTCGCCCTTCCCATTTATTGCCTCCCCTATTCAAATATTTCAACAATACAATAAAACTTATTCTTATTAACAACTTACAATAGCTGAACGCCATTAAAAAACCGACAAAAAGTGTAGTCCAAGGAATCATTAGCCAAGACAAAAAACTCACGGTGAATAAGCAATAGGTAAGCGGCGTGGTGTATCTAAACGACATATTTCTGGCGGCGAGTGGCGAGCGGCGAGCGGCGTGCCGCGGGCAGGTAGACGCCGAGGTTAGCGCGTACCTGCCGCGCTGAGGTATCATTACCGCGCACCGGCACCCGAGCCCGCCCCGTAATCACCGGCTCGCCTTCGCGCCGTCACGCTGACACGCGAAGAACATCGCAACTTCCATGGATGAGTGTGGATCTAGTCATGATGGTAATAGAACATGCACTAAACCTCCACTCATCGAAAGAAATTGACCTTATCGTCGAGCGTAGCCTCCGTCGAATCCTGCACTGCACGCACTATGAGCGACGTCGCGTCGCACCGAACCGAACGTTAACGAGCACGTTGCCGTGATTGAAATTATGAATTAAATGTCGATGCGCTTCCGACGACGTGAGCGCAGCTCGCGAGCACGGCACGAAATAAACGGTCGAGATTTGAAATCTGGAAATCCAGACGCTGCGTTAGCGGACGCGGTGGGGGAAGAGCCGTCCAATGGGAAGCGAGCGCGCGCAAACCGTGACGCGGTGGGGCGCAACGCCGCGCAATGAACGTTATTTTCTTTCTTTCCTACTCGCTCGCGCGTCCGTTCAACCGACAGCGGAAGTGAAATGAACGCGCGCGTAAACTATAGGCAAAGGCATGGCCCGGCAGTGCCAGGACGCCGAAGCGCGCTCAGCTCTTGCACCTGTTGCCTCGTTTTTAATACGTCATGAGTTATTATACTGATACTTCATTTAGAATCAAACATTAAAACATATTTATTGCTGTTTTAATTAGATTGTATTAGGTAAAACTATTATAAAACAGATAGTGTAACCCGTTCATAAATTACCTACTAAAAGGACGAACCATATCGTTTTTTTTTAGTACAATTGCATAACTCAAGCAATGTTCGACTTAAAAAAAGATCCACGGTTCACTTATAACAAGTTTTTCAATGAAACACCAGTTTGGATGCTTATTTTATTTACGACATCAAATTAATAACATTACTTCTTCAATCAGGGATTGTTATTAGCCATGATAATGGTGCAGCCAAGGTCTGTGAGCTGCATGTACTCCGCGCCGCCGTCCAGCAAGCGGTGCGAGCAGACAGCCAGCGCCTCGCTGATCAAACACTTTTGCTTGTTGGTGAGATGTCCCGCGCACACCACCGCCGCGCTCGACTGTTCCAGCAGTTGTGACGCGGAGTATGCGTCCATTAGGAACCTGTATTAAAAAAATCCCATGATATTGTCAAATATGGATATCTAGCATGGTGCGAGGAGAAAATATGTAAAACCTGCACGAACGTATGTGGATGTAGAAAATTATATAAAAGGATGGCGCTAATGAGCTATCATACTTTAGTTTCATCTACTTATCTTACTTATCCTTGTCAGTCAATATCTTTATTCAGAAAAAAATGACAAGGAATTACGAATTGAAACAAATCATTGTAATTAAACTTTCATATTGTCATCGCTAACGCCATCTTGTTTTTGTTTGAAACACTTTTAATTTAATTTTACTCGGTTATTGAATATGAACTAAAAGACGATGCCTCTTGTTAGTGATAAACTCACTGTAGTCCGGATTCACCATACTTTTGTCATAATAATATAGAAATCTAATAAAACACTTAGTTCATAACATAAAAAGTACTTACTTCTTAACAAATATCTCTAGCTCATTGTAATTCTTGATACTTAAATATTCATTAACCAAATTGTCTGGAACTAAACCAGTCACCTGAAACAAAAAGAAGTATATAATTATTTTTTAATTTATTAACCCTTAAATGCATAATGTTGTTTTTAAACAACATACTAAACAGTAATACAGACATTTCCTAGACAGTAATACATATCTATTACACAAATATATATTTTTAAACATAAAACAAAAATCATGCATTTAAGGTTTAAGGCATTGGATACCAGTGTCCTTTAGCCTACAGTCCAGGCAGGGTTGCAGTAACAAACCTCAATTAATCCTTCAGCGGTAACTTTGCCAAGCAGACGCTGGCAACACTGTAGTGCAGTGAGAGCTCGCCGCATATCACCATCACAAGTGTGTACGGCTTGTTGGAGCACTTCACCATCACCAATATCCACACCCTCTGCAGCGCAAACTTCCTGCAACCTGAATACATAGTCTACAATGATTAATAAATTTTCTTCAATATATATTTTTTTGCAACAATGTATTTTGCTCATGTACTTTGACATTTTAAACATGGGCTAGCTTGTAACTGTCAGATTTGTACGGATCACTTGCTTCAGAAATAACTCTATGATAATGGATATTTTAGCAGAATAGAGGATCCTTACGAAAATCTTTCATAACTTAACCCTTAACTTAAGATTAGGTGTCTGAATAGGTTTATAATAAATAGGTATAAGTATATCAGAAAATATAATTATAACTTGTTAAGATTTATTTACTAAGAAATATCATATAAGCAACTCTGACTTTTTTATTCCGAAAAAATGTGTGTACTTGGGATAAATGAGGACCAATAAGTCATCGATTATATGATACTGAAGGATACTCGGAACTAAATAAGATAGACCAGGGGTCTCATTGGACCGAATTATGTATCATAAGAAGTGTGAGGAATGTTTTGTATTTTGGAATAAATTTTTTAAATGTACTGGTACCAAACATGGAAAGTACAACAGTAATAATGCTGATTCTCGTTTCGGAATAAAGCAGTGAAAGTTCAGAAATAATATGTTTGGATGTTAAACAAAGTTACCTTTTAATAACATTTTCTTTAGCTAGAGGTTTAAATCTGAATTTGGAACATCTACTAGTGATGGGCGGAATGATTCTGGACACATAGTTGCAGATGAGACAAAACCGTGTTGTCCGAGTCTCTCTTTCCATTGTTCTACGGAGCGCAGCCTGTGCTGCGTTCGTCATCGAGTCTGCTTCATCCAGGATAACCAGTTTATATGGAGGACATGGTCTACCACTGAAATTCGAGGTTATAAATTTAATGAATTTTGTTATGTTATAAAATTTCGTAGATCTCGATTTCGACTTAGCTTAATTGTTTTCGGTTTTGAAATTTTACTTACTCCGGTTTTGTATTACTGACAGTTAGTTGAGCGAATGATTTGACCTTATCTCGTATGACTTGTATGCCGCGTTCGTCCGATGCGTTTAGCTCTAGCACACGGTCGCGAGTTATATCTCCAAAGAGCTGCCTTGCAGCAGCTAGAATGGCACTGGTCTTACCAGTCCCCGGAGGTCCATAGAATAATAAGTGCGGTAAATCACCACCTAATAAACATTCCCTCAAAACTTGCACAACTTCTCCTTGATCAACTATGTCGTCGATTGTTTTAGGTCGGCTGTAAAAAACAATAGATGTTTATATAATTTTAATACATAAAAGAAAGGTAACGGATGAAACAATTAAAAAATACAAACTATTTTTCAACCCATGGCGCCGGTGGTTTCTTCTTCGTAGGTTTTGTACCCGACGTTGATGGCTTATCCGTTGCTGATAGTTTACCAGTCTTTAAAAAAGCTTGCATCTTTTAGAGTATAAAGTTGACAGTAAGATTAAATGTAAATAATGTTTAAATAATGTATATAAGTATTAAACTTTTTCAAATGGCGGCAATTGAACTTTTGTATATTTCGTGAAAGTGATTGACATTTGACAGTTTGAAAGTGACATTGATTGACGTTTTAGCCCACAGAATACATATAACTTAACATTTACAGTACTAATGATGAATAATATTCAGGTTATTTTAATAATATTTTATGTTTTATAGAACAGTGATAGAAATTGATGGGAATAAAATAAAGTCTCAAGATTTAAGTTACAACAAAAGCATTATTTTACTTTAAAAGGGTTGGCAGTAAGGCTGTTGACACCAGTTACTTATAATTAAAATCAATAAAACTGTCAAACTAGTCAAACTGTCGAAACTCGAGCGGGAAAATTCTATTTATTTTTATAATATGTTTACAATTACAAGAAACTAATTCAAAAATAACTATGACTACTAGATCACAAAAGAAATTAAACCCTCCAACAAGTAATTTAGCCGTATCTCAAAAAAGGATAGAAAACTCGTGGATTTTACTTATTAAAGGTGGAATAGTGAAACTTAACATTTTTTGTTTACTAACTCTAATTCTATAGCTAACTGTGAACATACTTTTACAGAATCGCTATTTGAAAATAGCAGTTTCAGCATTATTACACTTCCACATCCAGCTCATGGAAATTTATCAAAATATTGCTTAGACAATGTACACAACAAAATGTTTGAAGTGGTGACATTCAGTGAACCCTATAGATCGTGGTTTATTGGTGATTTTGTTAAATCTGACGGGAGTATTTTAATGGTTACACCAATAAATCCATTGTTTTTAGGTTTGTATTGGTTTTCGCCTATTTTTGCAATCAGCATTTGCAGTTATCACACCTAAAAATGTATAATATCATCAATAATATGGAACAAATACAAACTATGTGGTTCCTCTGCCGTTGCAGATTTCCGTGGGCATCGGACCAAATGATTTAGTTGATCCCCTGCTCATTTGCCCCCTTCTATAAAAAAATGTATTTATTTTTTCATACTGTATTATTTTGTTTATAGTTCTCCCAAGACTGAAGGAACAATGTGTGAATAGAGCTGTACCATTGCATGATTTATTATCAGAAAAAGGATTTGATAAAATTGTTGATTTTGTTATTAATCTGGAAAATATTGGTGATTTAAAGGTAAATAATAATTTATGACTAATTTGATCAAATATTACATTTAGTTCAAAAAACTCTGTAACACAAGTTCTCTGAATATAGGGTCCTGCAGAAATGAAAGCCTATAAATATAATGAGGAGAAAACATTAAAATGGTTAGAAGAAAGAACTCATAAAGTAGCAAAAGTTTTAAAAGAGAAAAATATCCATGTAACATCGGGAGCTATCTCATCTACTTTTGTATCAAGTAACATAAACAATGATGAGATCGATGAAGGTTTGTATCTATAGTAATATTATAAAGATTTATTCATAATTCATAATTCATTTATTCATAAAACACAAATATATTTACAAAAAAATAGATTTTTTCACAAAGATAAATGTGCAACGGGCCAACGGCGCAGATAATGAATATGACACACTTTAGCCGACAAAAATTCCTCCACACTATACACACCACTTTGTAGGAAGAATCTGCACAGCATCAATTATAGTGTATTTTTGTATGTATTAAAATAACTCAAAAACTAATGGCAGATTTCAAAAATTCTTTCACCATTAGAAAGCTAAATTATCCCTGAGTAATATAGGCTATATTTACAAATCCGTGTGGACGAAGTCGCGAGCAACAGTTAGTAAATTATACAGCATGTTACTTTTTTCATTTTTGTTTTCAAATCATTACAACAGTAATAATGTTGGCCGTAACAGCCATAGGAGCAATTCTAGATAAAAATTCCATGAAAAAAAAATAATAATGTAATTTAGTAAAGTACTATTTAGCTTTTAGCTCTTTCTTGTATAGTCATCATACTTTGGCTTGCCTAAATTCCTCTCTCTTTTAAAGGTCAACATTTTTATATCCACCCAATGTGCTCCGTCTTTACTTTAAAAAATAGTATTCATAATTTTTTTTAAATTAATTTCAGAATTTTATTTAAAATATGCTCATGGTATAATATCTGAATATCTTCAAGACGACTTAGTTGAGAAACTAGAAAAACGTTTCAATTTTAAACCAGAAATTATTGAGACTGTTGGAAAGAAAAGGAAATCTGAAGTAGATTTAAATAACTCAAATAAAAAAGTTAAGAATGAACCCTTAAATGAAGATTTTAATGATGTAAAAGTTGGTCTGTTAAATGGATCCTCAGAGACAAAGAAGAAGCCAACAGCTAAAGAAAAAGCTCGACAAAAGGCTGCCAGCGGAACAAAAACTATATCTTCATTTTTCACAAAAAAATAAATGATTTCCATAAAGCTTTTTGTTTTCACCTATTCTTTTAGCTGCAGTGCAAATAACATTATGAAATATTCTTGGCAAAAATGTATAACGTTATGCAATTTAGTCTAAATTGTAAATTAAGTAAATCAAGTTTGACCAAACCAAACGAACGGCAGTTTTAATTTATCAATGATCTTAATAAATATGAATGGATGAGACTGTCGAAGTTTGAACCTGCTCATTTTGGTACTGATAGGTAGAATTTTTAAAATACTTTTTTTAATTTATTTAAAGGTGTTCGATATCGGTGTTAATTTTTTTTTTTAATTTATTAAGACACTAGATAAAAAAATGATACACATAGAATGTTGCTATGCGTCATTATCAAATTAATTTGAATCTGTCAATATTTTTTATTGGTAACATTGTGACGGTCGCCATTGCTACGTCCATATTATCTCGTATTCAATAGGACTTTCATAGCCATTTCATAAATTGCTGACTTTTTAAATATTGTGTTTCGTGGACAATTTGGACACAGTGAAGTGTAACTGATGTGATTTTATATTGTTATAGTCGTGAGAAAAACTTTAACAAGTGCTCAAGATTCTTGAAATCGCGGCCAATGTCAGCAGGCGTGTCAGATCAGGTATTTCGTTTTTTCACGTATTTTTATATTGTTTACGCTTCATTAGATGACTTTTTTCATTTAAATTTGTTGTTTTCTTTATTGTTTCATATCCGTTGGGCGTATAGCGGATGAAAGGACAAGGGAACCAAGGTAAATATGGACCATTATGACGTTGCAAATGTTTTCTCTGTAGGCAGGACACCTCGCGCCGGTCAGCGTCGTGTCCGGTCTTAAATTATATGTATCATATATTTTATATAATATGATCTTAACGGTTATTGTAACCTGTACACTTTAATATGTAAAATACAATGTAACATGTTGAAATCACTTTAAATTACAATAAATTTGATGTAAATGTTAATGCAAAGCTGTTCACTCTGAAACATTTATACATTTAAGATAAGATCTACTCAATACTCACCGGAACGATGTTATCATGTAAATTTGTGTTATTATTTAATTGTTTTACATAAGTCACAATGTAATAATGCCATTTTTCAAGTATATCCTACTTCCTATATGGAAGGTTGATATAAAAACATATGAATTTTATTTCTACTAAATGAATTTATGTTATGTATATTCAAATAACATAAATGTACACAATATTAAATTGGATGGAAAACCAAATAAGATGCTTTGTTTTGGATACAGCTAAAATGATTATGTACATAGTTTTGAAATAATCAATAGAGATAAGATTTTTGGATAGCTCGGTCACAATGTATTTAGATAGCATTCAATATCAATATTACAATTGTTTAATGACAAATATATTAAAAATACCTGAGCAAATGAAAAAAAAAAACATGTGTACCAATTTTTGCATTTATATTATTTTTCACATTTTTCATTATTTGATTTTCATATGTACATATTTACCCGACGCTCTTATGTGAAGGAAAACATTGTGATGCAACCTGCACATATCGGCGAAGAAATTCATAGATATGTGTATTAATGCAAAATATGCGCTAGTCGTGGAGTTGCGGAAAATGGAGCCCATCATGGGTCGAACCTTACCTTATGTACTAATAGAATTTAATTGTGTTTATTTTACAGTGACAAATGTACCTAAAGAGCAACAGTTAGAAAGTGGTGGTGACGAGCTAGCGGAGGTGTCATGGCGTCACCAACAGCAACCCTCGTATGCTCCACCCATCTCGTCAGCAGCCGATCCCTACAGCGCGGCAGGTAGGTACATAATCTATTATATTTCTTACAAGCTGACACCAGTGACTGCCTGCACAGAATTAACTAAAAACTCCATTAATAGCCTATGTTTGTCAATTTCCACTTAAAATAATCTAAACTTGCCCTTTTTTACACAAAATAAACTAAGTTGTATCAAATATTTATAATGTTATTGTTCTGGTCTTCAAAAAGGTTTATTATTTTATTATTTCAGGTTATTATGGCACAACAGCTCTTCCTTACCAAGCTTTTGGAGTCGGGGATGGTACATGGTCCACCAATGGAACCGACCCAATGACATTCCTCGGGGGATACAATCCTCACGATTCTTATGGAATGGATGGTAGCTAGAATTAATGCAAATTAAAGGATTAAGTTCAAATTGCTTTGTACATTTTTTTAGATTGCTTAAAGACACTAAGTTTGATTTCACAGTTAATCTTACTTATTATAATTTTCAGGTGTTTTTGGCCCATCAACAACTCCTTTCTCAACAGCTGCATTCGGGCAGCCGGCTTCGACTTTTAATTACTTTCATGGAAATGGTGATTACTCAACTTGGGGTCAATTAGGTCGTGCAAAGCAGTACGATGATTACTACAGGGCTGACGGTTTGTACGTTCCAGACGGCATTAAGGCTGTCGACAGCGGCGTCCAGGCGCTATCGCTCGGGGAACATAAAACAGATAAAGAGCGCATCTCCGAGCTCAAGGACGTATCGAGTGGATCGCAACCCAAAAAGATGACATGGGCTTCAATCGCCAGCCAACCGGCGAAACCGGCACCTACATCCCAAACAGTAGGGTTGAAAAAAAAAGGGCCGGGTATGCCCCCGCCGCCCATAGTGCCGGGCAAACATAACATGGATATTAGTACGTGGGATGCCGGTAA
>QDHC01003745.1:442302-463452 GCA_013186455.1 Papilio dardanus tibullus
AACACGTCTCGTGTCGACATGAATCGTTAGTAGCTTTTATAAGTTTATTAAGCTCGAACTATTGAAGATTTTTGTCGGTTGTATAAAAATCGTTTAAAGTTATAGTAAGACATGGCTGTAATACAATATTTCAGACTCCTATGTTACCTCTTCCTAGATATGTCATAGCAGTTTAGTCTAATTTTAAATTTACTTAGTCCCAAAAATGTTCGAATTAACTCCTAATTTCCCTAAGTACCTAACATGTTCTATATAAAATGGTCCGATATATCGGGCGTCGGAGGTCATTTAATTTTGTTAGGTGGTGGACGTGTGGCCTAAGCGACCACCAACCAGCGCCCGTATATATTCGTCCTATCACTGTAATAGGCTATTACTGTCCCATCTTCCGATAGACGTTTCTCTTATCAAATTGATCGCGCTCTTGGAGTATCGAAGGAGCGGTGGATATTCGCTAGTATTTCTATTGATAATGGATATAAGCGTTCGGAGAATTAGTATGCAATTCCTGTTTAAGCTTTTAATGGAATTGCAATTGAAATTTGCATACGCGCATACGAGAGTGGGTTCAAGTGCATTCCGTGAGGTCAGATACCAACTATAAAGCTCAGTTGAAGCATTATTAATAGATTTTATAATATTTATCCGACTAACGACCCCACGGTGGTGCAGTTAGATAGTTGTACCTTTACTGAGAGTAAATGTTAAGTTATCCAGTGCTATATTGTGAGAGGCTCCTGAGATTTTCGAAAATAAGTTAGCTACTACAGTTCCTACCTAATTCGTTCAAAGATTTGACGCTCACAGTGAATTTACGTTGAAAAACTTGTGATGACAATATAGTGTATAGATCTGCTTTATGCGGGAAGGGCATTTCATTGTTTGACTTGTACGATGTGTAGAGGGGGCTAAAGGGGCGAGAGTCTTAGGACAGAAATGTATTAGATAATAACCGCGTTCCTGTTCGCGTCTTCCTGAGGAGGATTGCTTGCTTCATGTGTCACACTCACGTAACATGATCTTTGGCCTACTCCTGTTGTGCTGTTGATTAGTTGTGAAAGTTTCGCTACTAACATTTATTTTGTATTTTAATTAACAATAGTGTTCTTATGTCTCTTATGTGTTAGTGTAAAATATAGCTTTATTGCTCCCGTTGAGTGTAAAATCATTTGTAATTTCATAAGGTAGTTTTCATGTATGTAGTTTTTAATTTCCCTTAACTCACTGATGTGCAATGGTTTAAAATGAGATCGTCGATCAAAGTCCAATCAGTGATCTATAACTATTTCAACAATCAAACTGATTAAAACGTTGAAACAGGATTACGGTTAGACAGTTTTTTGTCCAGTCATTGTTCGTAATGGAACGATATTTGATTGAGTGCTCTAATAATAGCAATACATTTATATTTGTTGTTAGCTAACAACAGACTGTTGGCATTAGGTTGTAATAAATCGTCCGTTTGAAACGCAATTACCCTCGTCCCCCAAATTTGTGGGGCCGGTCGGGGCGCGTACCAATCTCCTTCAACTTAACGCTACATCTCTCAACGTCGCCAACCTCCTTATTCTTCACAATTTGTGATTCTCTTAGACATAACCCCTTTTTCTTTTTGTTTACTTTCCTTTAGATTATAATGAAGGAACGCCATTTGTTTTATAAGAGCTGGCTTTTGTTATGCAAAAATGGAATTCTGGGTCAATAAACTTGTAAAAACTCACTTCGTTCTAAAGATTTTTATCTACACGTGTTAGTTTTTTTAAATTTATAGTTCATTTTAGTTTGTTGTTTTTTTTTTGTACCGATCTTAACCGATAGTGACTTATCATGTTTTGTATAAATTAATCACAGTTTTAAATTAGTAAAGCATCACACTACAATAAGCCAAAAGGCATACAATTTGATTATTCGATAAAAGGTCCCAGCATACCATTGGGCGCGGAGGTCATCGACCCTGTAACCCTTCTGAAGCCGCATATGGACAATATTCGAAAGCCAGCAAAGTTGCGGCACTAAATTTCGCAAACCTAACATCCTATACAAACACTTGATATCTGTCCACGCTATGTTTTATTAACTTAAGTTTCGAGCAACTAAGCGTCGACATGACTGAAAACAAATAAATTAATTTTGTCTTGTCATCGCTTATGTCGTCTGCATTGAATAGGAGTAGTTAGGTAATGCGCCCTCGGCTGGGGGCTGATTGCGACTGTATATTAATGTCTGAAGGGCGCCCTGCCCACTTCATTAGGCGAACAAACAAGAGGGGGAGAGGATAGGCTCTTTACCTCGTCACCCTCTTAACCTCCCGCGGCGCAACATCCAGCGGGAACTCAAAGACTTTGCTGTCACGACTTTAGTACGTGACCTAAACTAGCTCGCGTGTTTAATTGTATGGCTTTTATGTTGCCCTGCTCAATTATTTATTCTTTTTGTACTATTCATAATAAGGTGCTATATTTCTTTTTTTAATTATACAACATGGCAATGTTAGATGGTGGTGCTAGATGTGATAACAGTAGGTGTTAAGTCTTTATATAAATAACAACCAGTTTGTATATTCGTCCCCTACACAAACAACTGAACTTTGGTATAATTGTCTGAAGACAACAGTTAAGATTGTTGTTTAATATGTTATTAATTTCATGGTTCAAAAAGATTTTTAAGAGTCATGAACAGATCTTAAAAATTGGTCTAACATTACTAAGGTTTACGTTACCAAGGCAATAGCGGTAGCTACTACGATGCATGTAAATGTGATTATTACTCTTGGCCATTACCTTAATCGAGTGGGCGCTGTATTAAGTTTTAATAAATTAGAGTACTCGAAGTTTTAAATTAAAAACACTTGACGAAACATCACTTAATACATTAGAATAATGGATCTTGTAAGATTGCTATTATGTAAATGTTTGCTCTTCATATTGAATGTCTTTTAAATTATTCGAAAGCCAAAGAA
Organism: Papilio dardanus tibullus; assembly: GCA_013186455.1. Lineage (NCBI taxonomy): Eukaryota > Metazoa > Arthropoda > Insecta > Lepidoptera > Papilionidae > Papilio > Papilio dardanus. Next base: position 445,262 of record QDHC01003745.1, read on the forward strand.
AACATGTGAGCCGTTAATGTAATTCGTTCGTATTGTGTTACGATTTAAATGTATAGGGTTCCCTACGGTTTTATTTGGACAAAAATATGTTTCTACCATAATTTTGTTTTCTATTTACTGCAAAGTGTAGTTTAATGTAAATACGCTCATGAATTCACAGAGATAACCAGCCTTTTGTAGCTGACTGTGCTTAAAAGCGTCCGCTATTAAAGTCATAAAAGGCTTGTTACTTTACAACGAAATTTTGAGCTGTTTTACTCTCTTGGTGACTTTAATTTTATGTTGTGGATATTAAAATATAAGAATGTCCTTTTGCACAGCTCAGTAGAATATCATATTATTAACTACACTTATGTTACAACAGTTTTCATTTGCTTTTCTTCATGTTTTCCTAGTCCTCGTGGGTTGAATTTTCGAAAATTCTAGTTTTATGCTCGCATATGGTAAAAGGATAACATAACATTTTACATTCTTATTTCCAATATTAAATACCAAATAGGTAAGTAAGGTAACCAGTGCAAAATGAGAAATTATTTACTTACGGAACCCATGTAATAACTGCGCGATAGTAAATGTACTAATCAATCATTCTTAAGTCGAGACAAAAGCGATTTATTTCAATATTTAAATTTAATATTAATGTATAGTCGAGATATAAACTTGTTTAATAAAATATGTTCCATACATTTGGATGTTCTGAATAATTGTATATTTAATGTAAAAAATAAATAAGTTCATGTTTCATCTTATCGTTTTTTCTTAATCTTAGTTGATTTGGTTAATTAATGAATTTTGGTGTCTTTGTTCAAGGTATGCGCATTGTCTCCGAGAGAAAGGGTATCTGAGTCGTACGCTCTGACATTCGCGGAGGCGCTAGGCCGGCCTCTCCCAGACGTGATCGCCCAGCCTGGACTCTCCTATGACGAGGTTCTCCATGATGACTTCAGATTTGATCTCGACGCTCATGACGTCATGGTCTTCCTACACATACAGAAGACAGGCGGCACTTCGTTCGGAAAACATCTAGTCATGGATCTAGATTTAAAGGTTGGTAGATTTTATATATATGTCGTTTCACGAACAAAAGACAGAGAAACAGCATCTGATATTATCCAAAGGCTACTTACAGGGATTTTTTATGTTTTCAACGGAGAATATCTAGTTGCTTAGAATTTGCATTATTATTGAGGTTTTAATGGTAATGAAGGTATAAAGTACACGTTAATTCATCTGCTTCGATGAAGTCATAGTATGACATTCTTGTATCAGTAAGAATAACTAAAGTGATTCAACTCTACTAATCTTACGTCAAATTTAAGCGTCGCTTAAAATCTAACTGACGACAAAATTAAACGAGATCGTCGTAGAATTTGGAGTTTATGCGTGGACTTAACATGTAAGAAGCCCTTAAATATTTGAGTGACATTTGAAAATACGGCCGTTAGTCGCCTAGCTCTATGCCTTTAGGTAACCTATAATTGTAGATTTTTTTCTGTTTATCGGAAACGTTTTTCTCTTTTTAATTTATTAAATGAACTTACATTTAATTCAAACTCTTGTTGAAATACTTTCAATCGAGTTTTGACCTTGTGTTAAATATTTTAACGAGTGAGCGATATTAATGACGTGCTACACGTATAGTTCCAATTCAAATTAATTGCTCTACAAATAAATTAAATTATAAAATGCTTTCTTTTCAAATAAAGCAAGGTTACTGTCTAACTTTGCGTTCACTTTATATTCTTAAACTTACTTTAGAAAAGACGATTAGTACTGCAAATATTTTACAATACATATTTCATTTAATATGTGTTTTCAGTTACGTAATAATCTAGAAGGTTCGATGATAGGTAGCCAATAACCGATATAAACGAAATTAGTAAGTTAGCCCCCGACCGCCGGTCCGCCTCCGCAGCGGGTCGCGACCACAAACTTGTATAGATGTATTAATCAGTGTGTCACCAAGTTGATCGTACACCGACTCGCCGGCGCCCACCTACGTCTCTATTCACACGAAGACAGAAGAGTGGTCAGTGCAGTACTGCAACCGTTTCATTTTGATATTGTACGTTTAAACAATTGCAGTACTGCACAATTCTACTGTACTCCACTTGTGTGAAACCAGCATTAGCGCGTACCTATTGACGGATTAATGGGATATCCCTTGATGGATTCCTTCTAATGTCGCTGATTGGATTGGGAATCCATGTGGAACGGTAGATAAATCAATGTCGATAGATAAGTGTTTGGGTTGCTATAATATTATTCTATTTGCCATGTTTTATTGATTATAAAAAAGAGGTTTCATCTTTCAAAAGAACTAGGCAGGCATGACGTAACAATTTCAACTTACTTGAAAGAACTTCAAAAGTAAAAATAAAAAGAAACTAAGCTTAAAAAAACTGACAAACACAAGGTCCTACGTTAACTACGTCTTAACAGAGTTTTTGCCTTATTCCTTTTACATCTTTAGATAATTGGACGTCAAAAAAGTAACATCTTAATCTGTCTTCCTTATTGATGGGATGATAAAAAATTGGCAAGTTGATAGCGCTCATTATTTCTCTCTTAGTTTGGTCGACGTTGGATTACTTTTGACACTCCATCCGTCCCACAACCGCCACGTTAATAGCAACCATCAAATGGGATCAGAGGCTCGGCAGACTCCACGCGGTGAATATTACTAAGAAAATATTAGGGAAATTTAGACTCAATTTTTTTATCGCCTAGTTTAGTCTGTGTTGCATTATTTTTATCTTACTAATATGTATTTCTATTGTGGGTTGTGGCATACGAATTTTGTATAAAAGTTTTTGATTGCGACGCAATTTTCTCTTTGTTAGGTATAAATCTAACAAGTCTTGATTGTTTCAAATAACAATATCAAAGTTGTACGTGTTTCGTATAACTATTGTTCAAGCTTTATTCAAAGAAATCTTTCAACAACTTTTCTTTGCGATATTTACCGGGCGCCATTAGAGATTCCGGAGAGGTTCCGCGCCGGCCTTGAGGCTCTATCAACGGTCGACCTGACTGCCTTAATAAAATATATTTCAAGCTTTAGATAAACCGCAAAATATTCGTCTAGAAGCGTTGAAAGGGTTTTGTAATCTTACATAAATATGTAATGATAAAATACTTCGATGTCTGTACTGTTGTACTTATTAAGTTTTTAGTTTGAGATTTTTTATGGCTTATAATTAAACGATAACCAAAAATAATAAATTTGATCTCCAAAATAAATATTTATTATCAACAAAAAAAAGTAAATCATCACCTAAATTCGATCCACATTTTATATAAAAACTACCACCAAAATATTTGTAGTCTTTCAATCAAAATAGAAAAACTATCACCAAAAAAATCATTTTGCCATCAAAAATAATAAAGTTGCACCTAATTTATAACCTCAATTTAATGCAAAATTTCACTCAAATATGTTACATATTTTTGTGCTAAAATAGTAAAATATAACCAATTTAAATTATTGTTCACCTATTTTATTTTTTTAGTGTCTATTTTAGCTGACGTATGAGGGAGTGACATAAGGGGCGTTTCACGCATAACCTAGACTTTGATTTAATTTTAAATATCCTAAACTTAACCCAACCCATACAGTTTGGTTTTTGTTGCAGTTTATTACTTTTATCGGTAACAAGGTTGCCGTATTAATACTTAATCACCGTTAAATGTGACCAATTGATTACTTTTAGCTCTTATTTTGCTGATTATTTATTTATTTATTTAAATTTTATTTGATCTGCAATGAAAGTTACTAAACAATAATGATTTCATATGTCAATAATGGTTAAAAATTATGAATAATATTCAATTAATTACCATTAGCGTAACACATATTTGGATTAAGCGAATACGAATATAGGACCTGAAAAGACCTATATCATTATTTTTTATGAAGGTTAGTTTTTAGTTTATAATTCTTGTACGTTAGATATCATTCTGGGGAGTCTCCAGACGGGCGACTATGTGGGCAGCTTTCGGATGACTGTTGGCACACGCCAGTCCTGCTGGATGGGGCGGGCAAGGCGAGGGTCCACCTTGTGCTTGATGTTTGTTCGTTGAGACGAACAATTCTTAATGTTTATAATTCGATTGATAGTTTTTTTTATAACTTACCTGTTTGTTTTTTATTTTATTCAACATGTTCTAAACACAACCTTACCTATGCAGTTGGTACGCGTTTTTAATTGACATGAATTTAAATTAAACGATGTAAAACAATCTTCATAATTAGTAAAGTAAATAGAAAAATTTGTATATTAGTGAGATCTGCATATTTTTTACTTTAGAAGCACTTCAGTCAACCATCAAGCGCAACGTCATAGCTCGCGAATAACAAAGATCGGCGCAGCGAGTGCGTCTGTGCCCTACAGTAACGGACGGATAAAATATAATATAATATAATTTGGTATCAATATAGTTTATTTGGTTATATGCATACATTTTTAGGTTGATTTGCAATATATTTGGGTATAAAAGCACAAAAATTTGATGTTTGAAATTAGGTGCTAATTTATCAATTTTGATGTGAAAATATTTTTTCTGAAGGAAGCGAGATTTAAATAGGTAGATGAATTTTAATTTAGAGTATCATATGTTTGGTACAGTTTTATTTTTTTTGTTCTTATTATATTTGTTTTGGGTAAATCAATTTGGTGTTACGTTTATTTTTTTTGGTGGTTGTTTTATATTTTCCCATTTTTTATAGCAGTAGCTCATTTTCCTCGTAATAACAAACTATTTTCGCATTTAAATTATTGTTATGAATATTTATTGTAATCGTGACAAATGCATATTATGCATTTGGATCAACTATTAAGTAACAATTTTGAATATTAAAAAGGTCATACGAATCGTAAATAATAAAATGCCCCAATAAAGACTATCAATAAATTGAATCGCGGTACTGCCTATTGAGTAAAAAACAGGGCGTTGGACCGATGGAGAGGTCAGAGGGCGTAGATACAACAACAATGGGCCTATATGAGAACGAGGTTGATAGGTTCGAGAGGTATCGCATGATTCCCGTTTCTTAAATGACAAACGAAGTTACCGTTTATCAGTACTGATAAGTTCATAAGACTTCAAAGTTATGACGAATCTGTATAAAAATAAATGTATTTTTATACGGTGAACTTTTGAAGAAACTTTAGTATGATGTTCGAGGACTATTGACAAGGTGAATTATAAGAAATTCTGCTTCATTAGACCGATGTCACGCAAAAAACGGCCTTACGTTAAAGTAAAACCTCCGTATTTACCGCGAACTCGGTCTAATAAAGCCCTAGGATTATAAACCATAGTTTTAAAAACTAATCAGCAAATTATGTAACTGTCTGCTAAAAATGGCGTGTGTTAACGATAATTATAATCATTATTCATACTTTTTGCTTTGCCCTCGTTCGAGGATCCCTTATTTGGCGAGAAGTAAGCCTGGAGTTAACTTATTGCTTTTACTTTGTAAAGAAAAGTTTGTGCATAATTTCAAGTCCGTGTTAGGCATCGCGTTAATTAATTACATTGATTAATGTTTAATCCCTTTTAATAATGATTATAGTCATCTCTCACGTGTTACGCTTGCCAGTAGATTAAATATAATTTGATTAAAATACTAATAGTGCGTGAATTAGGGAGGTGGTCATAATCCCTGATGCTATCAAATTTATAACTAGGTAAGTACTAGTAAAACATTTTTTTTTAAATATTTTCGAACGTCATTAAAATAAAAACACTCTCTCACATTTTAATTCACCATTATCCATAATAGCTTTTACGACCGAAGGATTTGTAAAGATAAAAAAAAAACTTTTTATCTCATAAAAGACTGGCGGCAATTCGGCGGAAATTTTAAAAGCTATTTGACTTGGCGAATTTCCCATTTCATGCATAGCGGTTGACTTAAATATTTTATATTTCCAATATGAATTTTATTCATTGTTGCTATAAAAATTGGACGGTTCGTGTTCCTTCGCTCGTAAAGATCTTATTGGCACTTTTGTAAATGCTATGTATGTAACTTTATCAACCGTCGTCGCATTTAAAATGGGATTATTCTTGGTAAGCTGTTTAAGAAGTCGCTTACCACACGATTTAAGATATTGCATACTAGGATTTACAGTTTAAAAATTGACTATTTACCGTGCAACAAGCGGTCATTATTTCAATAGATTCTCGTTAATAATCGATGGAAAAATATGTCGCAAACGTAATTAATAACGAAATAGTTTTATATTAGCCTTATATTTTTCTTAAATGTCTATTGTCGACAAATTACTAATATAATATAGAATATCGACACGGGTCTTACGAAGGTATAATGTAGTTTGTACGAGGCGCTCGGACCCTCACGTACGTTATGGATTTAAGTGTTGCCTCCCCTGTCATCCTTTTCATATCGAAATGGCTGGATAAAAAGTTCTTATGTCTTCATCCCCTGTCTACGGCTACGAAATACACTACTTCTAATACAGTTTAAAAGAGCTTCCACTTCATTTTTATTTCTCGATTCTCATCGACTCCATTTTATTATAAGTTTATCATAAAAGTAACAAAGTGAATACTAAATTTTAACGTGTACGGATTATTTTGAGTGTAGTAAAAATTGAATTTCATAGACTATTCCACAAAACGGAACGATGCGGATTTTTGTCAATTTAAATGTTCTTTCCGTGTCCAAATTGATCTTCTTATTACATTAGTTCCTTATTTTATAACTTTCTAATTTAATATCATTTTTATTCAGTGATTTGCTTTATTATTAGACTAGCTGTTGTGCAATACTTCATCCGCGTGGAATTAAATAATTTTGCATATGTTAATGTAGCTTTCTAATGGTGAAAGAATTTTTGAAACTGGCCCAGTAGTTTTTGAGTTATTTCAACACATACAAAAGTACAAAGTTTCCATCCTTATAATATTAGTATAGATTATGAAATACATAGTTATAACAATATTTAATGAATCTTAAATTCTAAGGAATGTAGTTTCGTATAGATTTAATATATTGCCTTTAGTAATGTTTTTGCAACGTACGGTCGTGTCAGTTTGTAAATTATGTATACGCATCGACTTGACCGTACACAAGCTGCGTGGACAAGAAACAGCTCCGTAACAAAAACCTCAAGTAATGTTCGTTTGTTATTTCTCAGCTCGTTTTTGTCCCTTATCAAAATTGCTAGTCGTGTTCTTATCCAGATGCTGACTTTTTGTTTAATTATAGTTGTTCGAATTTCTTGTTTGTTAAGGCCTTTTCTGTCCACATGTACGAGTAACAAGTCTTTGTTTGCTGATATTTGAGTAACGGAATTTTTTTGTTTTTGAGATCCCGATAAATTAAATCACTGCTTTTAATTGACCTCGATTGAAGCTTCCATTTTAAATAAGGGCCTTATTTATTTTGATTGAGACAAGTGAATATCGTTCGACTACTGTATGGTATTTCATTTAACGAATGATTTAACGAATGAGGTTTGGTTACCAACATTTTTATTACTATACAAAGTAACGTTGGCAAAAAGTTTTTAATTTCTCTGAAAAGTCTCAGAAGTATCCGAAGTACCATTGAATACGGAATATCAATATTTGTCAGTTTCCTTGGTCTTATAAAATAAGAAGCAAAAACTTATAATGCAAATCGCAGAGTCAGTTGAGAATCTATGAGAAAGTGTATCGATCTGCCTGGCAGGCAAAGTAGGGCGATGTAAAGGATTACTGTTACCGATGAGCATGTAGGCGTTTGCAAGAAGGGACAGAGGTGTGTTTGTACCGTATTGAAGAGGGGAAGGAAAGCCGACTATTATGCTACGCTGATTGCTTCGAAGAGGGGTGCCAAATTGTTTCCTATGTAAAATAGATGATTTTGTAAAATAAAAATATAACTGGGTGTAGCACGTATTATTATCTTTTTCTCTGACGCTTTTTATAGTCGATGAACCATTTGATTTTAATTTGTAACATCAGGCCGATCTATTATCTAATCACATATACTTATTTATTCAGTTATTCCATATCTAAGTCATTATTGTAATGGTACTTGTTATATCTTAATACTGATTTCACGGAAGATCTATCTTAGGAAGACTCGGACGTGAAGTGGCTGGCGCGGTGTTCGTCAGTAGGTTAAAAGGATACTTGTCCCTTCTATACGGCCTTTGCATACACTCACATGAGCAGTTCCTTGTTCAACTACAACGGCTTCCTTATTGATTTTTTAGAAATTTATTAATTTCAAATTTGCTTCCACATGATAAAGTTGCACCGTGTATATTACATTATTAATCGACAATAGTAAGGAAGATGGAAACAAGTAACGAATACGAAGAGATAATAACAAAAAAATGTTAGAAAAACAAGACTGTTACGATTCTCGAAAATAATAACAGTTTTATCGAAGCAGATAAACTGATATAACATTGTTTGTGAAGTCAACGACTTCCCTTGTATTAATGATATCTTTTATGAGGCATGACCACCAACGTCGAACGAAGTCGCTTACCAATTATATAAACAGTTACAGCGAAGCTTAGGAGCGGGAGGTCAGAGGACGGAGTAATAGAATAACAATGAATGCATTGATGGTTCAGCTCGCATCGGCACGTACTGCGAGGAGTTGGATATTGCAATGGTTGTGCCTTCCAGGCCGGATGTCTGCGTGATAATGAATAAATAACGCCTCAACGTCCTGCTTGCAATCTCTATTGCCATTACTACACGCCTTTAGAACGATTCAATGTGGGCCTATTGTCACTTTTTTATTAGCTTTGGGCTAATGACAGCTGCTTTTCTATCTCGTGATCGATCTGGAATTTTACGGTCAAGGTAGGATTATAGGGGTGATTACCATCTGTCTCAGTCAGGATTTTTTTATTTCGTTACTGTATATAAGGGTTAATTCCTAGAAACCATCGCAATGTGTTCTCTAGTGATAATTAGAAGAACAGCTACTCTATCTATCTTTAGGTATAATTTATGAATCGATATTATTCTGTATCCGACTTTATATTTACATTCACCTATAAGTGCAAATTAAAGAAATGTAGGATTACAGAACGATTAAAGTTATTATGCAAACTGATTCAGGTCTCAAAATGAAATTAGCGTACAAGATAGACATGCTTAATACCTTCATCAATCAATACGTACGGAACACTAATCGAAGAGGGCCTTATCTGAGTTCAAGGAACATCCCCTAATCCTCGCCGCTTAGCCGGATCAGCTATTGAAGTGGCAGCCACTGATCTCTGATACTGTGGGTATCGCCGGTAATGAATTGGGAAACGTCTTAATTTGTTATTTTCTAATAATAAAACGTAAAACCATTTAGAAGATCACTTATAACTCATTGATATTTCGGATAGCAGACACTAAGACCTAAATACTAAAAACGTCAAACGAGAAGTATCTCAGGTTTTCTAAGAACTCTTAAAAGTTGAAATCCAAATATAAAGGCAAAAAGTGAAATCTTACGCAGTCATCTCCGCTCCGGAAAGTTCATTTCTTTGAAATGATGAGTGAACGGTCGAAAGGAAAAAGAACGTACGTGAAATCGTAGAAATGTATCATGATTTTTTATATGTAGCAGTGTATAATATTACACGTTATGCTCTCTAAAACAGTCCACAAGTTTCTTGACAGAGTTGTTACTTCTGTAGCTTTTGTATTTGAAACATTTTCTTTTTTTTAACGTACGAGAGGAATGAAAAGTATTTGTCATACTAATTCGGTGAGGTTGCAATATGTGCTAGTCGTTATAACTTTGTTTTTGCTTACTTTCTTATCAAATTCCTGTTTGTCCCTTCCCATAACTTCAGTTTGTTTTTCTTTGTGCCTTATCTCTTCCGACCTACCCACTTAGGACGGGAAAAGACACTGTTTGCACTTTTAGCATAACTGTCTTTAGGATGGGATTAAAAAAAATGGGTTCTTTTTGCAAGCAAAAGAACTCAATGGACTGATAACTATAACTTTGAAGGCTATTTTGTGAATAGCTTTACTATTTGTTATTGGCGAATGTAGGTGCAAGGATGCCAAGTACAGTTGGCTTAATCCATTGCTTTAACCTATTGGCCGTTACCCGTATAAAAAACTGCGAGTGTAATTATTATTACCGTATTGGTATTATATTTTATTGTACGAGTAGTTAGCATACTCGTCGGCTCATTGTCTTAAAATTTCCATCACCTCTGGAATATTCCAATTGCCGAAAAATAATCACATCACGTAGCATGTAGCTAAAGATGTTTCGTCATTGAAGCTTCCTTTGTTTTCTTACAACATTGGGACGTCGAGACTTGGAAATGCGAATCCCGTACGTGGGACACGCGCAGACATTTTAATGTGTTTACTTCCTGGAGCTCGAGTATTGGTATGCTAATTCGATTTGTCGGGGATCTAAACACGTAAATGCTGTCAAAATAACAAAAGGACCAAAAAAACAATGGCTGTTAAGCTGTGAGTAAGGGTATAGATATACACGGGATATGTAAATGTGTACTTAATAATAATGAAGAAAGATTTACATGGTAATCGAACTTCCAAAATAAAAGAACTTTCTAACACTTCGACTATCAGATTATGAATCTTTAAAGGATATCATACAATGAGATAGTTGATACATTTCAGTAGAGCACGTGTTTAGAAGAATTTAGAATGTTAAAAAACATTAGAATGTTTAATGAAAAGGAAAACATTTAACAAAGTTTATTGTATAATGTTTCTTGGGTAACGTTTCTTTTTATCGCATTCTAGCAATTTAGAAACTTTGTTTTAAAGACAAACAACCCTAAATACATAATATGGTATCGGATTCAAAGGGCCGCTTTTATGCCTGTTTTAAGTTCATTGTTTGTTTCTGTGAAAGTTTAATTCAACACTAACAGAACAGTACAGCAGTAGAACAACGTGCATTTTCTGTGCCATATTACCCTACGTTCTATCTGACATTTTACGTGGCACGAAGACATAAATAGTATGCGGGTTAACTTAAAAATAGACTTCAGTTGCTATGAAAGGACTATTGTTTATTATCAGACGGGGAACAATGACTTGTCGGTCTTTCTATGCCTTTCCTGTGCATATTACGACGTCGCAATTCTTGTGGGTTTGACGCGTGAATAAATGCAATTCGTCAAGGTAATTTATTCAAGCCTCGTTATTGAGTAAAGCGACAGTGTAGATGCCGCTTAAACACTCGAGGCATACCATAGAGTTGTCAATGTCAACCGCCTACTGCAGCTTTTTATAATGGTAGAGCCACGTGGCTGTAAACAACAAACTGCATTTCAAACAGGTTGAACTTAAACCCGGCGACTCTTTAAATAAATATCACCGTGTTTTGTTTGTGCTAGAAAGAGAAGATAAAACATATTTTGAGATTTGGAAATGGCAATTTTGAACAATAACATTTTTTAACATTAACTCATCCCTGAAAAAGAGCCTCCGACAGGCTCGAAATTGGTCGGTACCGTTACCGGATCTTAATAACGTGAGTTGAGCCGTTTTTATTTACTAATAATAACATTTTTGTTTGCATTCAGTTAGTAGAATAGATTATCTCAACTAAAATTAGTTTATTCATCTTTTAATTCACATTAATGTCACATTGGATAAGCTTCTTTTCTTGTTTTTGTCTGTTACTTTAAATGTGAATCCGAAGTCATATTTTCATTATAAAATCTCTCACGTTATCCACTAGCGCAATGAAGACATTAATACATCCACGTGTCGATCTTTCTAATTCCACATCGTTTCTAAGGAAAAGATAAACGTATTCCGGTTCGGGTTAACTACGGCTCTCGTATGTTTATTTACAGCATTTTAATCCGCTTCTCATGGCTCAGTTCCTCCGCTGCGTCCGGGCCACGTCTCGGCCATCTCTATTGTTACGCTTATCTACTGAATTTTTATGGGACATTGCTTTTAAGCTATGAGTTTAAGCGAAGCTTTGTTTATGATTTGATTATCGTGCTACTGATTCCGTAAGACAGATGAAGATTAAACGGAAATGTAAACTGAAAGTTATTTAATGTTTCATTGTGCATGGGTTTTTAAATTTTTAACGTATGTTGGTGTGGATTTGAATCTACAATAAGGTTTTTAAGTTTCTAGTACTAATCTAAGATTAAATTCATTGAAGTTTTACATTTTAAATTTAAGAGGAGGACCGGTATTTTGCATAAATATTTAAGTTTAAAAAATAATAACAGCGTATTTTATAATTAAAATGGGAATTAAATATAGACGTTGACTTTTATATCGTTTTCGGAGCAAACAGCATATGCAGTACTGTTTGCGATTCACTTCGTATTTATTGCGCGCATAGGACATGCAAACAAAATGCTCCGAGTGATGCCCGTCGTATGAAAGAACTCTTGTTTAAATATGCAATTACGTTTTCATTGCAGTGCAGCTGCATTCGTTTTAGGCATACAGATTGAGTGTTAACTAGACTATGAGAAAAAAAATGTTAACGAAGCCGTGTTAGTCGGATGAATGAGTTATTTCTAAATCATGATTCAAAATCAATTTCACTTAGCGGGTCTTTATGACTTTAAGTATTCGATTAGACAACAATAAGAAAGTATACACTTTTTATTTGCCAGATGTCTTGCAACTAGCATTTGATAGTTCTTAATATTTTCTGATTATTTTACAAAAGCTTTACAAATTATTATTCTTGGGATGAAAAATGCATACTTTATTCCTGCGTTTTTGCGCTCTTTTATTCTTATCTTTGTTCTTTTTAATAGCCTTACCTTTTAAAACTCCACGTCTATTTGAAGTCTTAACTATATTTCGAGAATATTCAGCAAGCAAGGCAAAAGAAAAGTGAAATAGCTCCAGTTTCGCCGGGTGACTGCGATAAAAACTTTTCTACCATAAATCTTGCTTCTTTTGTCCGTTATGCTTCAGGTGAATTTAAATTTTCATTGAATTTCCTTTTGCAGAGACCGTGCAACTGTCAGCGGGCGCGAAAGCGGTGCCATTGTTTTCGGCCGCACAGCAACGAAATATGGCTGTTTTCGAGATACTCAACAGGCTGGAAGTGAGTATGCCATCCGTTTACATTGTGCATTCAACAGTACTCTGTATGTACCTATCGTTTTTTGGAATAAAAAAATCTCACCATTCTCACAGTTTGTCACCGGTCCATGCGGTAGCGCTTATGGTGTCGACCGCAACACGTGTTCCATTACAGCCTCGCCCGCCCGAGGCGTCAAGGGCTAGGCGGCCATATTGTTACACCAATAAATTCACGTCGCGGCGTCGATTCGGAGCCTCGAAATTTGAATTTGAATGATTATTGTTTGCGACACTCTGGCGTGTGGGGACATTTGATTACATCGGGCCGGCGCCGCGTCTAGCCGCGTCCCGGTGGCCGTCGTGCCCGCTACGGGCATGCAAATGTGCCGAATACACTCGCCGTGCTCGCGCTATGCAAATCACCTCTCCTGGCTATTGTTCACTGTCCTTGGGGATTTTACGACAGTTGCGTTACGCGTGGTGTGAATCCACAAAAGCTTTTCGATTGGGTAATTCTCTATTTGGTAGTCCACACATTAAGCGGACCTTCAGAATACAAAACAATAGTCTATGAATTTTGAGATCAGGTCTTAACATTTTACATTTGAGTTAAATTTTATTTATTGCAGAGATATAAACGATAATATTAAAATGTTTTAAATTAAAATAAACAAAGCATGGCAGTTGTGCGTTATGTTATCGAGTATTGTATCAAATAAATCTACTACATCGATATACTAATCTATAGGCATGTTGAGAGTTGTATGATTAAGCATCATTGTTATGCGAAATCATCAGCCGCTTGCGGTAAATCATGCGGTACAATACGCAGTTTAAATCTAAAATTAATCAATCAATATTGATTGATAGATTAATTAAAATTAATATTTGCATTGGTATCTATATTGAAATAAGAGATTATTCGTGGTCTATATAATTTATACAAGGTATTTCAATAAAATGTTAGCGGGGACATTTCTATTACCTAGCGGAAGCCGAGGAAATGTATGTTGATGTGGCGTTTGAATTGAAATGTACGTGGTAACTGGAAAACGACCGCCATGACTGGAATAAATTTAATATTCAAAATACTATTTCTAACATTTCAAGCTGTTATCCGATGGGAAGATTTTGAATATATTTTTTAATCGCATAAAGTATACAAGTTGTGTATACTAATCTTTATTGACAAATATATTAATATCAAAATGTTTAAATCGATTTATACATATACCTTACACGTATACAATCAAGTTCCTTACTGTAATGATGTACCATAATGCGACAGTATTGTGAATGGCACAAAGGGTGATCATTTGGAAGGTACCAGTACGGAATGAGGTCCTCGGGTACATAACGAGCTATTCAATAGCCGACAATGTGCTATTTATACGACACGTCTTTGATAGCATTCGGTTATCAATGGAGGAAATGATGAGCATCCAACGTTTGACTTCCGACGTTACTTGATGAAGGAACTTTGATAGTTTCATAAAAGGACTAGGCTTTGTGTAAAAGAATATACATGAAGATAGCTTTCGATTTTGTAGCTTAATTCACTTTTTTTAAAATATTTGTCCACATTTACTCTGTGTTTTGTTTTGTATAAACATCAAAGCATTCTTCTAGTGGTATCTGTTTTTGTGTTCACACAACACAACGTTCTGAACGTTTCCGTGTTATGTTTAAAATATATGAACATTTTTGTATTCTGAATCGTGTTTTCTTCCATAAATATATTAGATCGTAGATAAATTCCTGCTATGTTGTTCTATTCCGACGTTACTGCTGTTAACAAATTGGAAAGCTTACGAATGCATACAATGCATCTTGTTAAGCTGACGGCGGCCGATTTAAATTCATCTTCAAATCATTAGCTACATATTCCACCGCTGACTGAGGTGGCGCTGCTATCTTTGGAAGGCATTTGGAAGGAATTAATTCGGTCGCCTTACACCGCCGGACCCCCCAGGTCGAAGCGTTCACAGGCCGATAGCAATACTCCCCGCATTATTTGTCAAACCGCTTCAACAGAGATTAGAGTCATTGTGCTCCTGTCTTCTAATACCGTACTTCGTTTGCGGTAAACAGTGACTAAATGTGTCCATATTTATCCTTTGAACAAGCCTTTATTGTTCCCACTCGACGGAGAGATTAAGATCTCGAATGTTTGAATACTGAAGCATTTTAGTGGCATGTTGTATGCTATCTTTGGTCTCTAGTGAGGCATTGTTTGCTTAACAGAGATAAAGGTTATTTTCATCGTTGCCTATCCATGCATCAACGTGCTTAAACGAGGCTACAGTGATTACGCTTGATAATGTATCAGGAATCCTATTACGTTTTGAAAAAAATTAACGAATGTTAAAAAGGTTACAACTAAAAATAGTAAGAGTTAAATGTTATCTGTTTCGTATTATTTGAGGTCAGGGTCAGTACTCTAGGATGAATGATTCTGGAATCGAATACTATTTTTGCTTAACCCTTAAATGCATGATTTTTGTTTTATGTTTAAAAAATATATTCGTGTAATAGACATATATAGACTGTCTAGAAAACGTATGTATTACTGTTTAGTATGTTGTTTAAAAACAACATTATGCATTTAAGGGTTAAGTTTCTCTGAGCTTTACATATCTGTAATTTTGGTTAAAATAAAAAAGAGTAATTTTAACATTTATTTTCTAAGTTATTAATACTGGACCAAGAGTACTTACTGAACAAGGAGTCTAAATAGCTTCGTGTTAGTATTCGGTAGTTCTCGCCCGGTCGTGCCTCACCTGTTGAATATAAAGCACAGCTGTACGGAGCATCTAAGCTTAACTGCTTTAAAATTTATACTTGAAAATACGGTAGCAGTAACCTCTTAGAATTTGACTCATTCGTTTGGATAAAGTTATCGTCTAGAAGTAATATCAGTAACGAAAACCTAGTTAAAAATGTTTGAAAGTATACAGTATTTTAGAGAGCTTTAGAACCATTTCGGTTAATTTTAATCCGATTAGCTCAACAACCGATATAAATAACACAATAGCAATCGCAAAAGAGGATTGATTCCACCAAAATATAATCATCTTTGTACTTCGTTTCATATAAAACAATTGTAGGCTCGATCTCTCGATCGAATATTGATTTCGGTCGTTAGTGTTAACGAGTACCGTGGTTTGTATCTGCGACACAATCTGTCAGGTCGCGGCTGCCGGCCACTTATCGCTACATCGTAAATTAACTCAAATTATCTGACACCAGTCGCCGGGGTGCGATCGATCGACTAATCATTGCTGTGAGACCACAAAAACTCAATTATGTACTTAGATGTTTAATATCTATTCAGATCTCGATCCTTTATTGGTAAAGATTTGTTATGATTTGGAGATTCACTAAGTAGTAGTTTTGACTTAGTGAATCTCCAAATCATTTTCAATTTCTTAAGACACACAGTCTTAAGAAATTGAAATGCACTCGTAAAAGTTTCCTCAGTAGGTGTTAACAAAAGAGTTTTTAGTGCAGTCGCCAGTCGCCACTTATAAAATAACTGACTACCCTCAGTTAAATGTGTCATGCATTTTTACACAGCGTGCAGTTGTAAATCAAAGGGAACAGTAGAAGCGAGTTGTCACGCGAGCCTCGCCTCCTATGTTCTATTATTTCACTTATGTTGACAACTTTTGAAAATTATTTTCTGCTATTTCTACTTTTCCTCTGCTAAAGAATGTTCATTTTCTCTTCTATTTAAATACTCGTACGATATTGTTTTGTTTAGAATTGTATTTAAGAAATTAGAAAGTGTATTGGCTATGGTCTGGTTGTCTATGGGTGTCTCGAGCATCACGCCATGTTGACAGTCGTGACAGACATCATGCCCGGTGGGAGGCGGTGCCCGTGTACGATTATAGATGTGGTGTAGTGATGATTAAGCCATAATATACCCCTAGGACTGGAACGTTACACTTAGTTAAATATATGTTTATGTTTATAACAATTTCTGGAGAATGCTAGTCGTTTTATACAAAAAGGACATAGTTCAGTAGGAACTTAACTAACATATTAATTCTTGTTATGTAGGTGTCGTTTCTTTGAGATTATAAAGTTAATTTTTTTTTAATTTAAATACTTTGACTTTATTATGCTTCTATTTACGAAAGGACACGACCTTTCGTGTTATGACTTATGAATTAAGTGAATGTTCGTATGATAAATAACGTTGTTATCGCGACAGGTCACTTCATAAATCAACCCCCCCCCCGTTCCCCTTCCCCTGAACTGGAGAGCTAGAGTAATTTTAAGTCTTAAGACAAAGGTGAAAAGCTAAATTTTTTAGCGCACGACAAAGTAATTTTTATTCGTTTGTTTGCTGGAATTTCATATTTTCAGCTTATTCCTTTGAACTTTTAAAGTGGAGTGGACTTTTCTCAGAAGTGGAATTTATTTCGTCGCTGTAATTGCGGTTGCTGTTTTTTACTCTATCCGTTTCATTCACATTGTTTGTGTTCATACCTCTTACAATTATAGACCTATGACCTTTTAAACTATAATTAAATTAAAGGTTCCTTAAAGTCGATAAAATGTTATCGAGGATAGAGAGTTTATCTTTATTTATATTAATACGAAAGGTGGACAAAAGAGAATTCCTTAAATCTTATCTCTCTTAATTTGAAATCTGTTGTTGTCAATATTGTTCGTATTGCATTATACTCTTCACTCTCGCAGCGAGCTTAGCGTACTCGCGCTCTATGTGATGACACTACAGCGCTCTAAACAACTAAATATTTATTAGCGTTGATAAGCAGGAGCTGGGAACTATCGCTCGAATGAACCGTGCATCGACCCCGAAGTGCGACCTGCATTCATCGGCGACTTATTAATTGCCTTGTTTGTATTATTGGACGGTAATTGCAACGGAAGCAGTTCACCCACTCGCTTCCTGTCGACTAGTTCGAGCATTCCTACTGCGACTTAGCGAAGGTGTTGGTTAATTAATCTGGTGGCTTTGTTCCGCTTGTGAAGGTCTCTTCGTTGATATTGGGCGTAGGAAATATTCTGTATTGTTAATACTTCAATATATGTGTCTGTATTTGTAATAAATATAGTTACTTGCATGCCTTTACACATTCATATTTTTAACTAGTTTCTCACTTTTTCTTTCGATT
>QDHC01003745.1:474814-491616 GCA_013186455.1 Papilio dardanus tibullus
TTGTGATCGGTTAAGTGGTTTAGGAGTCCATTGAGGACAAACATTGTGACACGAGATTTATATATATTAAGATAGAAATATATCCCAGAAGACTTGACAGAGATTACCATTTTATATTTACAATTTACACTTTACAATTTTTTGAGTTCTTGCTTCCCAAACTATGGCTATGTCCAGTGTTACCATTCTACGAGAAATTGTAAATGGAATTTTATATTTTGTGTGTGACCGTGATATTGTATAATTGTGTACAGTCGAAACTGGATAAGGATGATGACTCTCTCTTATAGAGGTTTCTCGCTTATACAGGTTTGACTGTATATTGTATATTGTGTATTTGTAGCCTTTAGTTTTACAAAAAGGCATACTGTATACTGTTTTAGTACACTAAACCAATGTTCTGTCTATATACGGAACAATGTACGAGTACCAACTGATGTACCAAGGTTACCATCGCATCTGATACGTGACCGTAATTATATTATACAATTCGCTTATTTGTATACTATAATGAATTTTGAGTGACCGGACCACCGGGCTGACTTCCTATTACCGTTCCCAGCCCGTGTCCTGTGAGAGCGCCTGGCGACCTCTCAATGATACATTAATAGTCCGTCTCACGTCTTAGGGTGTATACGGGCGACGTCACGCGTCCCTCTTCCGGCGAGCCCCGACTTAACGACGTACGCCGATACGGTGGAATTTTAAAAGCGATGCAAATGCATCTATTGCCCCCGGGGACCGTAAATGTGTTTAGATTGTGCGCTATTTGTAGTTTGTGTGTGTGTTGTCTCGCTTTGTGCACCGACTGCCCTTGGCTTTGACATTTGGTGTCTGTTTTACTGCTCTACAAATAGATTTAATCATAGACATCTAGCAGTAAATTTCCATTTATGTTGCATAGTTATTAATATACAATAACATTTGTAAAATGTTCGGTAAAACCAGTTTACATTTCATTTGGAGATATTAATACAACTTTAAACTTAATGAGCGTAAATAAGAAAAAAATATTTTTAAGTATAAAGATGTGTTTGGGGACTACATTTTGTGTTATTATTATAAAAAATATAATACCACAGTCGTATATTGTAGCACATACCTGGCTTTAGGACCGGAACCTAATCGATCACAGGGCGTGACATAACAATTTTCTAGTCGTATAATATTGTGTTTGTTAGCCTTGGCCTTATATCGTGGTCATTAAGAATGGTACAAACTGGGTCTGCGGTAGTATTTTTACATAAAAAACAAATGATCAATGGGTGACCATAATTTGTCGATCTTTTTTCATATACTTTTTTAGATTTTGAACTAGCTAATTTAGAATTTTAGAAAAAAGATAATCTTCACTGTTTATTAATTTTGTTGTCACAACACGCAGTGATAATGTTAAGATGTGATGTACAATAACATCCTAACAACGGGATTTTTTTCTCTTCCTGTATTATTTTCTATAATAGAACTAGTATCAATCATAAGAAAAGAGTTGCTTGTGACAAATATTTTTCGTACACTTTTATTCCGCGCCGTTCGTTATAAATCGTCAGTTTTATTCCACCTCATGCATAAAACATAGACGAGGCCGGTCCCAACAATGAGATCTTTTCTACACACAATTTTTGTTCAAGTAAGAATTCTTCGCGAATTCCCAAATTGAAATTACTCTCATCAAAAGTTAACAGTTAAAAAGCAGTCGGTTTCGCTCGAAACTAAGTAATCTTTTTCGCATTAAACTTTCGAAGGCTTCTTTCTGTATTTGCCACCCTTTCTTTTGAATTCGTACAGAAAATGGAAAATAATTTACGCGGTCGGAAGCTCCCCGAGTGTCGTTTTCTTCACCTTTCCCTTTTGCGTTCGGGAATAGGAAGTCGTTCGGTGTTATTAATTACAATAACGAAACTAAAGAAATGAAGTCTCTGAGTTTAGGTTAGGATGTACGAATTAGTCGGTGTCTTTAATTCTCAATGGAAGAAAGAAACACTAGTAAATGCCGTAATTGATTTCGGTTAGAGAGTTCATTTCCCAAATGTACTGTACAGATTTAGTACATTTAATGCACGGTTTACAATTTATTACATACTCGTACTATACAGACTAACTTGTATAATTTGTATTAAAGTTAGTAGAACCAGAATGTATGAACAAAACTTTGTCGTACGTATCATAATCACTGGTTTACATAAAATATGCATGGAATTTTGCGATCGCCGCGCCGGTGTGTGCGCCCCAACTTTTTATAACTGCAAACTATCTATTTAACTTTAAAGCGAGCCGGCTCAACAATATAAACAAATTGTTTGTATTTTATACTCTATTGTAGCTGTGGTTAAAATTGTTTTAACATCTCTGATCAGAAAAGAAGTTCAGCGTCTGTTAAATATTTTTTAAACATCTTTTGTTTGCTAGTACGGCGTTTTTCCTTACGAAAATATTACATAAATCTTGTTGTTAATTGATAGATATTTTGTCTCTGGAAACTAATTGCCTAAAATAAATTTGTAGAATGTCAACCTTTTTTGCTTAGATGTTTTAACTATTCATGCCTAATGTAATCAAGTTCTTAGATGATTAAAATGAAAGGGCAAGCTAAAGTAATGGATTGAAGTAAAGCACGTAACGGATGGACAAAGGGATTCCGGCGACGTGCCGGCTCCCGGCCGCCGGCTGCCGGGATAATGAAGAGGGCGAGGCGCGAACGAGCTTCATTGTCTGCGAAACTAGGGTTACATCTCGCGCCTTTCACGGTTAATTCTCAATCAAACTTATTAATTGCGGCCCCACCTTAACAAAAAGTGATTAACTCCTCGGTTGTTAGACACGTTTTAAACGAAACGAGACAGTGACAACCCTGTTTAATTTTTTTTTGACGAGCCTCCCGCCCGTAAACAGTTGTCGCTGATGGCCCCTTAACGAACGGAAAATTTAGAAAATATAAAAGTTGCCCAGAGATTTCATTCGTCCTATTAACTTTGAAGATTAAATAAAATTAATGGCGATGAGGGTCAGAAAAATAAATTGGGACATTCGTCGAGGGAATACAGTTTTTTTTTCATGTTGTTTGACTAACAAAGAAAATTGTTATAATTTTCAGTTATCCGTTTGTAAATAACTGGAGGTTGTTGACGCGTGCACGTGTTATTTGTTTAGGTTTTATAAATTGACGGGATTTATAGTTGCCACAATAAAAACCAAATAGTCATTGTGATGCAGTTGTTTGAGTACTAAACAATTGTAAAAATTGTATGTGGTATTTAAAACTTATCGGGAAATAAAGCGATCAGTATTATTAAAGTAACTGACTGAAGTTTACGTCATTTTCGTCCTCCTCTTTGTGCCCGTTGAAGAAATTATTATTGGACCGATTGAAGCGAATTATTAAAATTGTAACTTTTACATATTTTTGCTTTCATACTAAAATATTACATCGTCATAATCGTGAAATAACAATTTCACGAAATTCACGCCCGTCACCGGTCAGCCTTGGCCTCAACTTTGAGCAATTATCAACGAAGGTAATCTTCTCAGACTATGCTAATCCAATTTGTAATTTTGCTCATATTTGACATCCCTGTTGAATTAATAAACTACTGTATATGATTTACCTAAAGTATTTTTTGTTTATTTCAAATAATGTTAAATCAAATTAAGCGTCCAACATAATAAGCTTTTTAATAAAAGTATAAAAAAAATCATAGAACTTTTTATTTTCTGTATTTTCTTGGTAGCGTCAACAAAACGTAATCCCCATAATTGAAAACGACTTGATCTAAGACTTTTTAGAATCCGGAATCCGAAACACGACTCTTAATATAATGGGTTTTTATTTTTAAGAAATTGTAAATCTTAATCCTAGCCTCCTCAAGATTCTTACACTGATTTGTGTTGACAAGTCGTTTTATCTATTGGATTAGGTGTTGATGGGTTGCTGGTTAATTCGATTATGTAGATGACTTGTGGTTGTTATCACAAAATTAATTGGCTGTCATAATTTATTCAGATAGACGCAGGAGCGTTTTGCTGATCATTCTTTTAGCTTAGCTATGAAGTATCGCATTAGAGTATCTGACGATAAATGAATTGCTAGTTATCTAAGCAGAGTATGTTATGATCCTCGTATAAGAATTATCAAGCGTGAGAAATCTATACTGAGGGTCTAGCTAAGTAACAAATTAAAAGCTGCAGTATGTAGATGATCTGTGAAGAAACCACTTTATCTGTGACCTTGAACGAGAAAACATCGTAGGAAAAGCACGCCTCCTCGTCTTCTTATTAATCATTACGGTTTTTTAAAATTTCCATTATGACTTGCTTATAGTATTACGGTGTGACCAATAAAGGTTCGTAATTAACAAAAAGCCGATGATACGATCTTTGGTAGTAGTTTTTGTATGCGGCGGTTCCCATCGCTCGATCACTGAGACTCGTATTTCGGCTGATCAAAATTCATTTGGCACACGCAACCCGACGACTTTTTGCTCGTCACGATCTCTTGCCAAATGTTATATAAGACTGTGCGTTGTTCCTGATTCGGTTACTGCCTTCTCATAAATTACCGAGTGTAATAAACTCTTGTTTCGACTTTTTTGTCGCGCATTTCGTAGTAATGTTTCATAGTGATTGATACGGTATAAAGATAATATCGACTTTTAATTTGTTTTGTTTATAAAAAATAGTAACACCTCAGTGGGTACTAATTAATTAGTTTTCGTTTGGAAGTACGATTTTTCTTTAAATTCTGTTTTTTTTTATAAGAGAAGGGGGCAAACGAGCTGGATCACAGAGGTGATCTTCGACGCCCATGGACATTTGCAACACTCGAGGAACCGCAAATGCGTTGCCGGCCTTTAATCAGATTCTTACAATAATAGATTTCAAATCTAACTTTTAATACGATTTCTACGATACTTTATTTAAAACGGCTCAAAGATATGGCGGCGTTTTAGCCGTTTTAAATAAATAAAGTATAATAATGTCTCACAAAAGTTTTAACAATAAAACGATGTTTACGATTTTATAGTGCTAGCTTTACAGTAATTCTTGTGGTTCGTGGCTTGTTCTACTTCCTATTGAAGAGTTGATGGTATTTAATTAAATGCATGCTCCTTGCGCGCCTGCTCTATTTAATGAGACAATACTAAAATACGTTTATTGTTTTAATTGTAGTTAAACGTGGGTTTGAAACAAAAACTAAAACTACAGTCGCCGCTCATCAGAAATGGTTAGCTTTAAATATTTTATTGTTTATTAAATTGAAATGTTACTACCTATTATCATTTAAAAAGTTGTTAAGTGTAAACGGACTAATTTTCTTCAATCAAACATGTTAATAACATCATTATAGACGAGGAAACGACATTAATTACGTTACTGGAGTCATTACTATTGTACGAACGGACAGTCACGCAATGTTAGATTCTCACATACTGGTTACAAATAGCATGCTTTTTACAACATAACAATGTTTCGTATTTGTAACGTTCTGTTTATACCATTTATTTTGTAGATATAAATGCCTTATGTCACTGATAGGTCGCAAACAGCGAAAAAGGTCCTCTAGTATATTTGTCATGACATTCAGCTAAAATACAAGGTAGTCTTGATGATAAATATTCATAACACCGAATATAAAAACCATATATCAGGTAATAAGTTTATGAACAAGTCTATAAATGTCACTTTCGATTCCTCGATAGCAAATGTTAATAAAGCAATTAGCGGTCAGCTAATAGCCTGTTCTGTAGATCATTTGTACTGAATAGCCGGAGATGAAATGAACGCTTACTTTTGCTCGTAACATGTGTACATTCACGTACAAAAACATACGACCACAATTAACATGTATATTATCAAGATATAGCTAACTGAATATATTTGAAATCGATACCAACTTTGTAACTATATAGTCAAAGAAGTAAATTTCTTTCCTACCCAAAGGTCAGTCAAGGAGACATTTTACTAATGGGTGGTAAATAAACGTTCCCGACTAACGTTTTGTACCGGACTGTACTTGTAGGACGCTTGACGTGCGGCGCCAGAAATACTCTAGTATGCTTCCCGTAAGATATTTTTGTCTTCATCGACAAGTATTTAAAAGTTGAACGCTGGCGTCAATGTTTTATACATTTTGTTGATGTTTTAGAACTTAATGGGGCAATATTTCTTATGAGTTTATTTACATACCAATATATCGTATAGCATCGGATCATTCAAAAAGCGAGCATTGAATTTTTTAAGGCCGCAACGCATCATATCGTCACTTCGTCTATTGTAGCATGGTGGATTCAGATGTCCAAGGGCTTTCATGATAACTTCGGTGCTCCCGCCTCTTGTTTTGCCCCTTTCTCATTAAAAATATCGTTTGATTAATATTGCTATAAGTAGGATTGAAAGTTATTTTTAAGTGCTCCGTTAAATGCTAAGAATGAGGCTATGTTACGCTTTACATGTGCGGTACAGTTATCACTCACGATAGTGAGTCACGTAGTCAATATGTTTTAATAATGATTTGATAATTTAACATTTCACGTACCAAAAAGCGAAATTATGCTTTTAAATGCAATTTGATATTGACTATATCACTTTCTATCACCCTAGGCTTCATTAGAACGATGTGACAAAAAAAAGTCCTTATGCCGAAGCAAAATTTCCGTTTTTTGTGATCTCAGTCTAATGAAGCCCTATGGTTATGGAACTTTACATTTATTTTTATCAACGATTGTTTTATTACTTTATTTTAACCTATTTCTGTAAATGTTCACGCATTCACGCGTCAAGGCGTAAAGGTGTTTCGTTTAGAAATAGTTTAATGTTAGTTTTAGTCCCGTCAACAGCATAAGCTCGTAATGGGCACACTCACTCTCCTGGGACGCTTATGACTGTAACCACTTACCACGCGTTTATACTTTTAGGAGCTCCTACAAATTCTTGACTATTTTTTACTTTAGTATACTTAATTTAAAAATACTGTAACTATATTGAATATGTTGAATAATACGTCCGTTTATGCCCAGACTTGTTTACGTTTTACGTCCAGACTTGCGTATGTTTCAACATACTCGCTGCGTGAAGCAAGAAAATTTTAAAAATTCAATTAAAACTTATGTCGGAATAAGCAACACAACTCGATAAAATAATTGATAGACTTTGAGCCAATTATCAGTAAAATCTAGGCGCTAACTGAAAGTTGATAGAAGCTGGGAACTTTTTAAAATTAATGATGTAAACCTTTATTAACGTAGCATACGCGGTATTTACAGCGTTTTTTATTAATTTTTTCAAAGGAAATCGATTTCTACTTTCTATAATTCCTGATCTTTAAACTTTCGAAATCAGTTTCTTTTTCAATCATATGTCATTTTTAATGTCTGTGGTAACTTGATCGATAGCGTTTTAAAAACTTGTTTTATTCTTTATCTTGATAAAAATCGAGGACTTTAGTTTGATCATAATTATTAAAGTACAAGGGATATAAATGTTTGAATTTTAAACCAAAATTCTATAGTTTTTGTTAATTCGCGTGTTTGATCAATTTTCTTTCTCGTAACAGGTTAAAACTCTGCCATTACAGGTTATCACTTTATTTTCAAAAATAAGTACACTTTATTATGACTTGTATGGCTTACAGGTTATATTTTGACCACCCAACTCCATCATAACGGTATTTATGCATAACTTGTATAAAAAAGTCTTAAAGCTTTAGCATTCATGTGTATTGTGTACCAGTCGGGTCGGAAAGGGTTTTCTTTTCGTATTTAAATGAGAGGAATCTGATTTATATTTATTTGGTACAGTTTCCGGCCGTTTCCTGGCTTCTCATTTCGGCCGGCATCGGTATATAGTGTTACTTTTACGCTCGATAAAATTTCCTTCGTCCTATTCCAATGTACGTTGATATTTTTTTTCCTATACTATTACTGAAATACAAATTGGCATCCTGTGTCCGTATCAAGTAAAATAATATTATTCTTCTGTTATAGTTGTTTTTTATAACTTGCATAATTCGAAGAAAGATTTGTATTTTTGTATGTATTGAAGTAACTCAAAAACTACTAGGTCGATTTCAAAAATTCTTTCATCGTTAGAAAGATACAGTATCACCGATTAATGTCTACATGTTTTATTTCGCGCGGACGAAGTCGCGAGCAACAGCTAGTTATAATATAAAAAAAAGCTTATAGTACTACTGTCGACCTGGAAATATATTTTCAAAAAGAACCCTCAAATTGTTACGAACAGGAATCAATTATTCCCTCCGTGTTAATAATTTTCTAACTTGTATTATTACGAAGGAGGTCAAGTCTATTGAAGTGAATAAAAGTGTAAAGTTAAAGGCCGGTTGTTACGAGAAAGTGCTTGTTATAGTTCAATACACAATGTACAATAGGGGGAGCGGGAGGGGAGAAAGGGGTTGCTTTGAACACATTTTCTTGTTAGGTAAAGAAATAATTGCAGTCTTATATGAACAGTAAATTCTTCGATAGATGCTTATATTTTTGATCTCAGATCATCTGATGTTGGTCTTTTCTTAGTTTAAAAAAGTTAAAGGTTTCGACCCATGACGGGCTCCATTTTCCGCAACTCCACGGCTAGCGCGTATACACATATCTTAGAATTTCTTCGCCTTTTTGAATTTTTCTTAGTTTATTTTTATCTTTTTTCATGTTTCATTTATATAATTTATGTATTAGTCGCCATTTATATTAGTTTGTAAGACATGATTCTCCACTTTGACTTGCAAATAGAAAAAAAATAACTTAATTTCTCGCATCGTCAAGCACAATGTATTCGCGTTGCATGTACGAAGACGGCGGCATGAGCGATTCAATCACTTCCTTTTGTGTTACCGAATGTTATTGACATTGGATCAATTTATCATTTCAAAATTTTTAATACAATGATGTGTTGAATCGATGACAGCTTATTAAGAAAAGGCTAAAGGTACTGAGAAGAGGATTTTTGTAAAGCGTTAATTTGCTAAAGCACTGTCTCTGGTATTGTTGTTGATGTTATTGATGTATATTTATACAGAGACGATACATGTTTAATGTGAATCTAATAAGTTCAGCGAATTGCATGTAGAGATTGCAATCGCGTTCAAAATACAAAACATAAATAAAATCAAACGTAATAAATTACATCGGCAAGATTTTATTGCTTTAGTTGTGATGTTTAATGTGTTCTTGTAACAGCATTTATTCTTCGTGTCAACACTTATCAGAGTCATCTTATAGGTATCGATTCGACCCTGTTTGGAGTTGCACATGGTAGATACGACACTCAATGGTCCGGCCCACTCGCTCAGTTCACAATAAACAACGCCCGATCGGCGCAATAAAGCTCGGCTGACCGGATTATCAAGATCCACTCGAATATACGATTTGGCACACTCTCTGCAATCTAGACAAGTTGTTTCTACTACGTTTTCTAACTTATTCTACTATTATTACAAAATGAAAACCTGAATACAACATTTCTAGCTAGTTCCCCGATCATCATGAATTATAAGTAGTTGCTATCTTGCTAGTGCAGTTTAAGATGACGACAATTCAATTAATTATGTTCTCTTAGTTAATGTTGACTTCACAGTGCATATTCGCTATTCTCACCAAGCACATTAGTAACTAATTCACATTGAATAATCCCGTCTCCAAAGTACGTACTAACAGTAGCCTCGAACAGCGGTTCGCAACCCTGACCTTTGACTAATCTAGATAACAAGCGATATAATAAACGAGAGTTGACTTTCTTGTATGAGGCATCCGGTTAACGAACTGCACCCACGTCTGCTGCGGATGGCGCTCTGCCAAGCACTAGGCACTAGGCACCAGAATATCGTGTTATCGCTAACGATTACAAGTGTTGCCGAATAGCGAACACTCAGTGGGCTAAGCATCGCATAACTTACAACTTCCTCTGCCTGTTGTACCAGAGTAACTACAGTTTGGACAATGTTAATCTACATATGTTATATTTACTGCTGTTTGAATACCAAAATATATGAGACATGAAACAGTCCAAGGTGTCTTTCCAATTTGTAAAATTTTATGGACTAAATAGTATTGTGTTGTAAATATCACTTTTCTTGTTGATATTAAAATATGTTTCTACCTTTTAAATTTTATTGTTGTGTAGAAATACCTATGTAATATCAGTCTCAATACGCGGAGTATTTATCAAGTTTTTTTTGTGGTCGACTGCAACTTGAACTTGAAGAATATCGAAGCGTGTTATAGCCTTATATAGATTTCCAGTAATTAAAAAGCGGTCTATTATAGTTTCTACATGGCAGCAAAAATTTTATAAATGTCAAATGGAACATTGTTGCCTGAATGCCTTAGGCCATTAACTTCCGAACGCAAAACGTATATCGGAAAGTAATTATTGTCGGGCAACATTCGACATTGTCAATGCCATATCGACGGTTAAATGACCCACCGGCTGTGAAATATTGGAATATTTACTACAAATGGTGGCATTAAGCCAAAGTTTTTAAAATATAGCTTTTTTATTTCTCTTTGAAGAGATGAAAATGACGTTTTTCTTCATGTAAATGCGTTTTAGACTTTTTATATTAGGTTCCAAAATAATTTTGCGATAGTTCAATGACAGCATCTTCTTTGTAATAGGACAAGCAGATTCTCTATTTGTTGCAAGTTGGAATTGGACTCTATCAATTTAGTTGTAAATGTAGGAAATTGAACTGTTGTAAAAATCACGATATAAAATGTTTTGAAATGTATTTAGAGTATCTGTATATTGTAACAAGGTAAAGAATATTTTGTTGTTCACACACATTTAATAAGAAGTGAATTGTATCAATTGCGTGTTTGTGTGTGTTTGTATGTGATTGTATGGCTGAATGCCAGCGTGATGATACACGCGACCTCTGTAGCTTGTGGTGATCACGTAACACGTAGCTCACGCCCACGTTCGCCGCCAGGCTGTCTGAAGGCAAACCTCTTGTACAGAATAAGGAAATCTCAATCTTATTTATTGCAAATGCATGCAAAATACTAAGCCAGTTTCGCAATCCGGTTAGGCGCTCTTCGCGTATCTCATTCGCTAATTTATTGACACATAAAGATGCGAATGCTTAATTTAAAGTCGATTAATTTTATCTTATTTATTGTATCCAGATATTGTAATTTGTATTACATTTTAGTGTCGCTAGATACCAAGGATTTTTAATAAGAATCAAAGGATTTTCGAAGAGCCTTGACGTATGTAGAAACTGTGACCATAGAATAATTTAAAAATGAATGCTCAATAGATACGAGAAGCTGTTTCTATTTCTAGTTTTGTTTTTGTTTTGTTTTGCATAAACTGCTTCTTTTTCTAGTTTAATTAAAAAGTACTGCATATATCAACGTTAAAGGTATTAAATCCCATCAATCTCTAGCATTGACACGTCCTGTACATAGCGCGCCGGTCAAATGACCAATTCTGGCTAACGACGGCCACCCTCTCGATATTAATCAAAACAATTAACACGACATTCTGTCCGTGTGTCGTCATGAGTATAGCTTTATTCAGTCACTTCATACTCGTCGTGAGTCTCATTAACTAAACGATATGTCGTTAAAGTAATGACGAGAAAATTCGCTTGTTAAAGTTGTTTAGCTACATCGGTCCATGTTGTTAGTCTAATAACCGTGCTTTCTACTTTTAATATTGTAAACTTGTATTGGAACATAAATATTCGTCTCATTTATACGTTTTAAGAAGGCATCGTCCATTTCTGTGACGTCATTCACAGTAACTTTTAGCCCTTTACATTCTACGAGTCTGCCTATTATTAAATAATTGCTACATTGTCAACAGATGCGGTCTTCATGCGGACTTTACGGAGCTGACTGCGTGCGTGGGCGGAGAGCTGGACAGGCACGAGGGCTCTGCGGTGCACAGGAGATACTTCTATATCACATTGCTACGGGAACCGGTGGCCAGGTGTGTAATTAGGAACGCTTTAGAGCAAAAAGTGGCTATGGTACTTCCAACGTGGATATTGGTGGTGGTTGAAATTTCATAAATGACTTGCTCGACTATCGAGTACGTATCGTAATCTCATATGAGGTATATGAAGTCAAGGATATAATAATGTAAAGGTTACGTGACATCTATTGACTATAAAAATTGTGTTCACTGAACAATACTGAACATCGAGCGCGGTTGTAATCCAATTAACTTTAGTTGTGACTTTGTTCAACATCGTGTAAATGATAGATGTATGAAATTGTTACAGCAAAGTACAAATTCTGCAGTAATATTGGCGCACTAAAATATCTCCTGTTGCCGTAATACTACGGAAATTGACAGGAAATTTGATAGACGAGCGTCACAAACAGTCCCACCTGCTCTATATGTCATGTTTACGTAGATTTATTTGATACTTATGAAACGTTATGCCTTGATTAAAATTTAAACCTCATCCAGCCGATTCGCACGAATAATCATTCTATATTTAGCGTCAGTATTTCATTAACCAATGATTAATACACAAGAGATTTGTTATCTTAACAAGATAAATTTCTCATCGCCAGCGCCATATGGTCTCGTTTATCCAAACAACAAAGATGTGGAAGTTAAGAGGCGTTGTTTATTATTATAAGGGGCGTAAGTGGTGAATAAGACAGAGGATTTTGCCGCAGGTATTTGTCGGAGTACCGGCACGTGAAGCGAGGCGCCACGTGGAAAGGCTCCCGACACTGGTGTCAAGGTCGGACTGCTACAGGTAAATATTATCTTGATGTTAAAGTAAACTTTACTGTTTTCAATAGATTTGAGTGGGTGGCGGGAAGTTGGGTTTGGTTTATGTAAAATATGGGCAAAATAATTAAGATTTTCGTGTAGGAATTTCTAGTGTGTAGTCAGATGTGTCTACGGTTTTCAATTCTATGACCGAGTTAGTTGTTGTCTTTTATGTGAAGGTATTATCTTTAAATTTAATGAACTGAAGCCTAAACAATCATAGTCCCATAAATAATAGCATTCGGATAGAAATATTAAAATTAAAGCTTTTCTTCTAGCGCGTGTTAAGTAAACCGAACTTCATACTTAATTACTAAAACAAAACTGTTATGCGTTTGTTAAGTGTTAACAGAATTAAAAGTTAATTAATTGTTGTGTCGTCGTGTTGGAGAAAGCACTTCGCTGTACGCACGATCACCGCTCACTCAAATTAATGCAACTACCCGCTTCATTAAATCGACTGGGAAAATGAAATCATACACTTAGCAAATAAAAATGGACTTTATGTGGAATAAGGAACGCTCTTTATCCCGTGACAAATATTTTTGTGTTTAGATCTCCGTATTACTTGTATGATTTCATTATTAATTGCGCTGACGATGTTTGTTTCTGTTTATTACTAGCCAGTGAAACACGACTTGTTTGCTTTGTATCAAAGTTATTATTAAAATGTATATTTTTTACCATTTTTGTGATAGAAAAATAAAAAAAAACGAAATTAGGTTTGATATTTTTATAAATACCGTATGGAATAGCTTTGGTATTGTTTGGATGCTTGTAATTAAAACCAAAATGATAAAAAGTAATAACAAACTTTATTGGCTTTTCACTTCGGCATAGCTTTTATTTCAAATAGTATCCGGATTTATCGCGACCTATTTCCTATTAACGTGCCGGTGCTAAATGAATTTTACAAATCCCTAGCATTGATTTAAAACCGAACCTTTAACCTTTAGAGTTTCTATTTTATATTATGCAAGTATTGTTTGAAGACCTACTTTATACAACTAGGATGGGGTTTCATCAAAATATACGACTTTAGTTTATTAATAACTCATAGGAAATTTTGACTGAAGACTAGGACTGCATGAATATGGATGATCTCACAAAGAATATATCACAATCTTTATTATTATATATTCCTATAGCATCAGAGGTACCTCCGTGCTACAACGGTGAGACATGGCGCGGCGTGACTCTCGAAGAATTCGCGGCCTGCCCTTGGAACTTGGCCAATAACAGGCAGACGCGCATGCTGGCGGACCTGGCTCTTGTGGGCTGTTACAACGGCACCCTGCGACACCGCTCGGCGGATTCTGACCGAGTGCTGCTCGCGTCGGCTAAGAGGAACCTCGCCGCGTTGTCGTACTTCGGACTTACGGAGTTCCAGAAGGTAAGTGCTGCTATGAATGGCTCGAGCGGTGCGACCACAGGCAGGAGTGATTGGTAGTTTTTACGCATTTCGCCCATGAGTATATTCATAATCATCGACAGTCGAACACCGATAAGCGAGAATCCAAGTGACCGCGATATTTGTCACGCTTATACAGGTTTCTCTCTAATCCAGGATTGACTGTATTTCTATGTTCTCTTCCATTTTGCTGTCTACTCTTCCTTAAAGCAAGCTATTTGTTACACCTAGCTAAAGCTAAATGTATGTCAGATAAGCGAACCGAAACATTTTAACATGTATGTCATTCTCGTTGCACGTTGTTTACACGGACAATTAGACACGTGTTCCTTCAGTTCCATAAGTTGTTGCGTAAACTATGTCCGAGGTGTGTACAGGCACGGCACAGGCACTAAGTTGTGTGGAACTCTAGGTGCAATGACCCCGGGACAGATGAGTGTAGTTATTTGCAACGTACATTGTAAATGTCACTGTTGAAATGTAAAAATCACTAGATTTTGACCTACTAGAGTTATTTATAGACTGTAAAATTGTGACGTAAATAAACGTTTTTGACAACATCATCTGTAGACGTATTGTGAACTCCCAAGACGATTACGAATTTATTTTCATGTATGTATAGGATGCACGTGTTGTATATCTATAAAAAAAATATCTATAAAAGTTATTTATTTTAATCGAATACTAAAACTTCAGCTACTATTTTCCATCAGCTCTTAAAATTCTGCCCCTATTAACAATTTTATGGTGACATATATGATACACATAAGGTCCGTACGTGTGTAATGCCTCCACTGCCAGACGGCGTATTGCCTGCAGCGACAACAGTTGGCTTCCCCAACGTTATAATAGCCATATGTGCCATTATACCACCACGAGTTGTCGACACAATATAAAGCATAGATAAATCTTTCGTGATAACTATAAAAGGCGTTATTTTGTTTTGTATCGTGTCCCTAACATGGTTGAGAATTCTTTTTCCACAAATGGATATTTGATATGATCAGACAAGTTGTGTTAATTAAGACTTTCTCTTAAAAATGGGATAAGCTTTATTCCAAGCAATGTTTAAATTAGGTTTTATATCTCACGATTGTTTTAAAAAGGTTATTCGAAGATGAATATTGCAATACATACGAGTATCATCATCGCCGAGTTTTTCTCCTTCACGTTAATCTGTCTTTCATCATCTCAGTCGTCACTTTTCGTCGTCTTCTTTATAATATCACCTTTCACGCTATACATCCATCTCTTTCTAGGCCTACCTCTACTATTATTGCAATACATAATGCTTTAATTAATTTTGATAATGTTCTCTTTCTTATTTTATTAATTTGTTGTATAAATTCTTACTTCTATAGTAAGAATGTTCACGTACATGCTGGAGTAAGAGATGCGAAACATTTAATCGACGTCAGACAATTTAGAATGTAGATAGTGAAATTCTTATCCGTCTACGAAATTTGTTAGAGCAAACACAGTGTACGCTGGTATTCTATAGAGGTACTGTTGCATGCCTCCGGACTATCTATGTGCAGCTAGCGGCAACAAATGTCTATGTGTAGTTGCTCTGTGCGGTATATTGCTGCAACCACAAATTGTTTCAATTCCCTGTATAATTCGACACTGATGTTAAAGCATTTTTGTTTTGAAGTTACACTATTTCTCGTTGTAGCCAAGTCTTTTTAAATGATGTAACAGACAAATGAAATGATTATTGTCTTTAAGAGTAAAATTATTTAAATTTAACAAGAACGCATGGAAAATATAAGAGATAATTATGTATATGCAATCAAATTGCATGTTTTGTGTGGCAGCATTTGTAGGCGAAATCGATATTGTAAATCTAAGCTTCCTTCCTACGATATTGTAATAAATATGTTACCCGATAGCAAGCGACGCGACTTGTGACGTTCTGTACAATTTCCGATACGTGTCGTGTAACCAATTGCTCCATTCTACTCTAATAAAGCTGCACAAGATGCTTCTCAAAATCTAACCATTTGTATTATTCGATAAGGCTGTACAACAGACTTATGCTTGTCACAGTTATATGCCACCCCTGAGACTGAGGCTAGGGGGGGTTACCCAATGTACATTCGCTACGAAGCGATTCTATAGCGAACGTCAAAAATGTATGCAACCCACAATGACGTTCGATATCTCACACGTGACAAGTACATGACTTATTGAATGTCAATATCAGTTTCAAATATTTTTGTCGATTCCATCAGCGATATCGGCATTCGAAAAGTACTTTGGGTAGACCCCCATGAATTGTTGTGAATTAAAATAAATAGAAAAAAGACGGATATTATCAAAGATGTTGATGAATGTTAATTATTACTAGCGGCCGAATATTCAAACGCAACTCAGAATTTAAGCGTCGCTTAATATCTAAGTGGTGTCACAATTATACAAAATTGCCGTAGAATTTGTAGTTTAAGTGTGGAGTTAAGTGTTTGAACTTATTGTGTTCTAAAAATCTTAAAATATGATACACAACAACTCTAAAAGGTAGGCTAGAGGTCATCGCTGGTTATGAAAACTACGGGTTAGGTCCCGCTGTGTCGATGCCCTTATTTTCTTAAATACAGCTTACACTATTCACTTGTTTTTGTCCTAGATATCCCAGTACGTG
>QDHC01003745.1:504017-524932 GCA_013186455.1 Papilio dardanus tibullus
ATTAGTAATGATTTAAAAGTACATTAAAGAGTTTAGCAGTTAACCCTGCAATTATTTAAGATCTAACGCGACCGCTGAATTATCCGGCTATCAATTTAAGTTTTTTAAACAAATAAACTTTGAGATGAGAAGTTCTTTTGTGTTCGCAAATGAAATGGACATTTATTGCCTTACTCAGAGTCCCGTAATTACTTTAATGTTGCTTAATCTCTTATTCAAAACCTAAGTAGGTACTTAATGATACTTAAATTGTCGCTGAGGGAGGTCACTAAGCAACAATTTAACAGCCACATTTAGATAGTTCAGTCAATTTGTTTCTGAGAAAAGAAATCCTAACCGAGGTTGAGAAACGCGTTTCGAATATCAATTTTAAATATCGGTTAACCCTTTTGCAAGTTATCCCTATCAAAAATTGCCCTTTTATGAATTAAAAAAGGCCCTCTAATTCACTTTGATCAAAAGTATTCGACCCTTAAACTCATTAATGAAGAAAAAAGTTGGCGAACTTCGAATCTTGTCAAGATAAGATAATTACTTTCGAACGGGAAAGGGCGGTATTTTAAGGGCTTAACTTGGCTTTTACATTTTGTTTCTATTTTAACTAATAAATTGAATGAAACAATTTACTTTTTTATATTTACACTAGAGGCAGTGTATAGTGAAAACTTCCTCTTCAATCTATCTATCTATTTAAAAAACCCGCATCAAAATCCGTTGCGTAGTATTAAAGATTTAAGCATACATAGGGATATAGGGACAGAGAAAGCGACTTTGTTTTATACTATGTAGTAATTTCTTGGCGATAAAGTTCGTAATACAATTAGAAAATCTATGAAATAGTAAGACTTTCAAGAAAATTAGGATATTGCAAACAAATATTACACTTATTAACTGCTAAGCGGCTACTCTATCAGGAAGGTTACCCAATGTACATGCCCTACAAAGCGATTCGAAAACGAACATCATAAATGGAACTGACAATGACGTTCGATATCTCACACGTGACAAGAACATGACTTATCGAATGTCGTTGTACATACATTTTTGTCGATTCCATTAGTGATATCGCCAATCGAAAGATACTTTGATCAACTCCCCTGATTACAAGGGGAATCATTGTCTCGTTAATTGAAAATTTTCATTAAAGCTTTCCGTTAGGCAATTAATTGTCCTACAAGATAATCTTGTCAGCTCGTACCCGGAGAGATGTAAACAATAAGGCTATGTAAATACGCGTTCTGGCTCGTAATATTGAATTTATTGCTTAACATATTAAATTCATATTTCAATAAGTTAAACAATATGTATATAATTGAAACGGCAGCACGACAGCTATATACTTTTATTTCGATATCTGATCTGTCCCTTTATTTATGGTGCTGACTGTACAAATTTATGACTACATAGTAATACATAGTATATTTAAAAATA
This sequence comes from Papilio dardanus tibullus, assembly GCA_013186455.1. Taxonomy (NCBI): domain Eukaryota; kingdom Metazoa; phylum Arthropoda; class Insecta; order Lepidoptera; family Papilionidae; genus Papilio; species Papilio dardanus. The sequence goes on from QDHC01003745.1 coordinate 505,449, forward strand.
AAGTTAACTATGATTTCCCGCGCAGAGGAAATGATATGCTAATACCGAGCGGTTTTTAGCAGCAGTTAGCTTTTAATGAGCTTATTTCCTTGCGCAGTATAAATTAGTAGCCGCGCGGTGCGTTGTGCGGCGCCCTAATTATTGTAAATTATATTTTACGATAGAGTATCTCGACACAGCTTTTATAATGTTTGATGATTTAGGACATTTTTATTACAAAAGATTTTTATCTAGCAAATAGATTGGTCTACGACGCCTAGACATTGACCAAAAAGTTACACACAACACTGTATCTTAAGCCGGCTGCAGAACCTTCAGTTTTAACTGACGTTTGTAGGCAAAATTAAGAACTGTACAGTTCAAATAATATAAAGCTGCACAGTTTAAAGTGTGCAGTTAAAAACAGAAGTCCATTCAATAACTTCCATGATAAAGAATAGACTAAAATGAGGATTAATAATTTATTATAATCAAGAGAATCAGTTTAGATTATTTTTGTAAAATAAAATATTTCTGTTCTAGGGTACTATGACTAACATCGAATTAAACGTATTGCGTTGTATTTGCAATCAGATATACACCGGATGTAATCGCATGTTTGTAGACACAGCTCGTTGTAGTAGATGCCATAGTGCGCGCAGTCAATTACATATTATCACGTTGTTTTAGCATAACAGGTTGAATTGTTATTGGAGAATAAATATCTACATTTGTGCATAATATATGCGTTTATGCGCAAGAATTTAATGATTCTTAGTGACATTTTTATTACTAAGTTTTATGTCTGATCTACATCCTTTTGTGAATATTTTAAAATTAGCTGTTGTTCGCGACTTACTCTGCGTGGAATTAAAAAATAGCCTATGTTGCTCGAGGATAATGTACCTTTCTAATGGTGAAATATTTTTTTAAATCGGTCCACTAGTTCTTGAGTTATTACAATACATACAAATATACAAAGTTTTCCTATTTATTTACTTAAAAATAAATAGCAAAAAACAGAGAGAAGTGGAAAGTGTTAGAGGAGGCCTTTCTCGAAAGACAAGCTATTACACAAGGTCGGGAGCATCCGCTTGCCGATGACTAGATTATAGGAAAAATATGAACATTTAATTTAGATAGTTAGGATTCGCATTTTGATTTGGTTTAACTTTAGTTTTTAAATTGTTTTATTTACGTTTATTTAGATTTTTCCTAAGATTAAAAAAAATAACTTTAATTGTAACACTTAATAGCAATAAAGGCTTGTTTTATTTTATTTATTTTTAAATAGGAAAATTACAAAGTGACATCTAACTTATGTTATTAAGATGGAGTTGAGGTCAGTTATTATACTCGTATTACATTAAATAGGTTGTATTCATAAATGAATTTATGTAAATTCTATTTATATGAGAAAGCTAAGGTCACGGTATGATGAACTGCAACGTTTTAAAATTGAATTGAATTATAATAAGCAAGTTTCCTTCCGCTGCATAAATTAGTTATTCCAGCGGGCGGCGGCCGCGCGCGACCTGGGCACATTTTAAACAAGCTCCCCGTGGCGCCCTCGCTCGGCCTCTGCGATAAATTAACATTTTGCTGAAGTAGACATTATCAAAACTGACACAAACTATCGCCTCTGTAACATTATTGTAATTTATTTCATTGATTGTCATACTTAATGTAGTTTGGTCACTAAGGGACAACGTTGCTGTAGACTTTAAGTTCATAGTAAGAGAGACTCGGTTAGAGACCTCGGCAAAATGCTAAAAAAGAGAAAATATTTCTACACAATTTTAATAGGTACAATATAATGATGTTATTAATACGAGGAAAAGCTTCTTTTTATCAGGAATTCGGGTATTGGATCAAATTGCTTTTTTCCAATTTTCCACCCTTACCTGGAAATAATTGGTACTCGTATAATCCATCTTTTATAATTTACTACGTTTGACTTATTGACATTAACTTGTGTATGCTTAATGTATTTTTCGATGTTTTGTATTAATGATAATCGGAATTTGACCGTGTTATCCTTTTATGATCTGGTTAAATCGTAGTTAGGATCAAAAATTGTTAAAAAAAGTACCAACTAACCAACGGTAAAAGTCTTTGTAACTTAAATCGTTATTTCAAACAAGCTGTCGCAGGAGAAATGTAATTTTGTCTTCATTAGTGTCACGTAGTGTATGATTTTTTTTCATAATCTCCGGTCGACGCAAAATGCTGAGGAAATTAAACGATCCTCCATTTACCTCGTATTTTAAATAAGATATACATTAGGATGTTATTCTTATCACTACAGAGTATAAAACAAAGTCGCTTTCTCTGTCCCTATATCCCTATGTATGCTTAAATCTTTAAAACTACGCAACGGATTTTGCTACGTTTTTTAAATAGATTGTTTGATTGAAGGGGAAGGTTTATATGTATAACAAGCAACTCGCCCTGACTTCGCACGGGTGCAATTATGATTAGTATGGCTATTATATACAACTATCTATTTATTTAGTATCGGCATTGCACCCGTGCGAAGTCGGGGCTGGTTGCTAATTCCAAATTAATTGTAAAGAACATTTAGATTTTTACTTTTAAATAAAGCTTGAGAAGATTTTTTTAAACTTAAAAAAACGGTGTTAAGCAGTGTAACATTTTATAGTACGGGGTAGTAAAATGTAGTATGATGGAAGGTTCTCGAAAACGGTGTTGCTTTTAAAAACGTTTTAGCGCTTTCCGCCATTTTTCGTGGTTACGAAATACGTCTACGTCTCGCTACCCTACAATACATTTAAATATACCGTTTTTTACTAAAACATATTTTATTTAAACATTAATTAGAACAAATGCGTTGTGCAGAAGTTTAACTTTTTTTGTATAAAAATATTAGTAGATTTTTGTGAATTTACTTATATTTCCTTTAACCATTCCAAGTAAGCTTGAAAAAGCTTGTGTTAGGATATGGTTCACAACAATAGTCGAATGTTGGGATTCGAACCAACGACCGCTAGATCTGCAGTCCGTATCCTAAACCATTAGGCTCTTGGCGCTTAAAAATATTATAATATATCTTTATAATTATAGTATCAGTTAATTAAACAGCTTGCTGCATTTATATAAATTCAATAGCTTTAGTTATAGAGTATATTTACTTAATTCATTAATTTTAACGAACTCCAAGTGCCTCTCACTAGTGTCAGTTCGCGTAACGTTAATTTGATCTGAATTTTTATATTACAGCTTGTAATTTTTAGTACTTTATAATTATCAAAATGATACTTACACTAAAAATAAGTAATTAGGATTAATAGAACAATGTTTTGGTAAAAAAAAACGCGTGACGTTCTTAGAATACGCCTTTTTTATTTATCTAAAGATGATGAATATCTAAAAAACAAAAGATATATTTGTGTAGATACTCTATCCGCTTTATTCCGAAACGAGAATCAGCGTTATTACTATTGTACTATCTACCTTTGATATTAGTACATTCATATAGTTCATTCCAAAATACAGAACATTCTTGTTCCTGGTACTTCTTATGATACATAATTTGGCCCAATGAGACCCCTCGTTTATCGTATTTAGTTCCGAGTATCCAGTATCGTATAATCGACGACTTTTCGGTCCTCGTTTATCACAGTACTTTATACATTTATTTGGAATAAGGTTTAAACCCCTTTAACATTTTTAAGAGTGATTTTGCAAGATTGTGTTCGTAGCGTCTACTACGAGTCTAAGCTACGCCGTAGCAATGTAGAAATAGATAGAAGTTTTTATCTGTTTTAAGATTATTTAATTACACCATATACTACCTAAATTAGTTATAATATAATGGTACCATTACGTATTTAATTTATTTCTTCACTAAAACTTTAAAGAAGAAAACGTTGTATTTTTGTATTAAAATAACTCAACAACTACTGGGCAGATTTCAAAAATTCTTTCACCATTAAAAAGCTACATTATCCCTGAGTAATATGGGCTATGTTTTTTAATTCCACGCGGCCGAAATCTCGAACAACAGCTAGTCCTTTGTAGGAAGGCTATCAATATTTTTATTCAATCAATTTTAAACCAGCTTTATTACCACTGTGTGCATGACTAGATGCAATTTGATCGGAACTGATCGCAGTCTATCAAATTACAGTTATAACGAATAATAATGGTATTGCAATTAATATTCAAAGTAGATTAAAATGTACTTTGTTTTACATTTAGATTGATATTTGAAACCAATACAGTGTAATGTGCCATCACTGGAAAACTTTAGTGACGACTAAAGTTCACGTGAAAGTTTTCCATTTAAGACGTTAAATAGTGTCCAATGCAGTGTTTTGTTAAAAACAGTTGATGTGATTTTTTTTTATCAAAAACTAGCTGCTTTTGTTATAAAATATTACTAGCATATGTTACTCGGGGATAATGTAGCTTTCTAATGGTGAAAGAATTTTTGACATCGGCCCAAAAGTTCTTGAGTTATTTCACTACATAAAAAATACAAAGTTTGTCTCTTTATAATATTAGTATAAATAAGTATAGATAGTAGTACCGCTTAAGTAACGTAGGTAGGTTTCTTATTCGTAAGTTTCAGTTATTAGTGTGTAACATTAACACCGCGATGTGGATCGCGTGAGATTAAACTTTAGTATGAAGGTAAGCAATTTAAGTCATTTGTATATACACTCGCGCGATAAACCTTTACACGTTACGAAACTTTAACATAGCTAGAATATATGTTTCTTTTTTTATATTACAAAGTGGCAAACGAGCGATCAGCCATCTAAACTTGATCCCAAGAAAGGAGAATGATTATTGAGTTTACATTTGTCTATGGCCTCGGTCATTTAGTTCACACTTCTAACGGGGTTACCTAAAGTGACTTTCGATTGACGATATCGCTGATTGAATCGACAAAAATGTATAAAACTGACAATAACATTCGATAAATCATGTATTTGTCGCGTGTGAGATATCGAACTTTATTGTCAGTTCCATACATTTTTGTTGTCCGTATCGAATCACTTTGCAGCATGTACTTTGGATGACCTCCTGGTTGTTATAAACTAAGAAATGTAATATTACTTTGTAAGTATTATAATGTTGTAGATAACGTATAGTTGATGCTTCATAAGTAGTTTGTTAATTTAATCTAAAACGTTCTTGAAAGCCACTAAACTCGCTTCCCGAAATCTTAATTCCTTTACAAACTTCTGTTCAAACTGTAAACTATGTATATTGCCAAAATTTAATAATGTAACCACCATCGTTGTAAAGTTTTTACTTAATCGGTTTAAAATAATATTAATAATTTGTAATTAAACGTTCCGAAAATATTATTCTTGCTTTATTATTGTGCGAATTTTACCAAACGGCATATTTATTTAAAATGCACTAATACATTATTGGCCATTATACTAAAAGGGTTTGAACATTGAATTTAATATGATTACATGAAAACTGCATTGAAGTTGAATATAATATAAAAGTTTTATTGTATTACACATCAACGAATAGAGTACCTACTTACTTAATTTCATCAATTTAGTTTTAGATTAGAGCATACATTGTTTGATTCAAATATTTTGTCTCTATTTTTCCTATGAGAATAAACGAATCAACATTTATTAATTTGACGTTATTTAATTTGTTTTAAATTTAAACCTAAGTGCGGAGTATTTGTTTTGAGCGTCACAATGCAATATTAAAAAAAAACTACAACTAAGTCTAAAAGTTAGAAAGCGGTCGGAACACGGATGTATTGTTTTTAAAAATGAAAATGTATTTTAAAAGAAAAACGTAAAGGCTGGTGTGGCGCTGCGAGCACAAAACTGTTGTTTATACTAACATTTCTCTGTTCATTCTCCATTCCTATTATAAATACTAAAGCGATAACAAAGACTTTTCACATTTACAAAACAAGTTTTAAAACTTAAAACTTTTATTGTCTTCTTTTTAAATTAAATATTTGCTGAAAAAATACATGTTAACCGTCTTCCAAAGGGAGATTATTTTATTAAATGTACAAATACTTTGTTTTACTTAAACTAAATAATCCTCGATTCAAATCTTATTTAAAACTAGCTGTTGTTCGCGACTTTGACTTCGTGGAATAAAAATTAAAGCCTGTGTTACTAGGGGATAGTGTAACTTTAAAACGGTGAAAGATTTTTATGGGTCCAGTACATTTGAGTTATTTCATTACATACAAAAATACAAATCATCAAAAATACAAAGTTTCTTCTCTCTTTATAATATTAAGTATATATATAGATTATTTGTTACACACATCGCTTAAAAAGTTTATAATAAGCTTAATCCAATCTAATTTCAAAAAATATTAAACAAGTATTTCGACAATGTAAACCTAAACGCAACAGTCGATCAATTCTAATGCACTGCAATAATTAGATCCAATCGCTTTGTTTACACTTAAGGAAATTAACAGTATCAATAATTGCCTGTAACTAACACTTGCCATTAAATCAACTAATCCTAACATAGTCAAAGGTAATCTAGTCTAATTCTCAGGATTAATCAATCGAGTATGAAATAATAGACTTCACCTTGTCTAGAAATAAAAGATGTCGTTTGGAATTAATAAGTTATATATTTTGTTCGTTCAAACCTTTCATGCATTGTAATTGAAAAGTTATCGACGATTTTAAGCTTGAAAAAACCTTCGGAATTTCAATTTCCAATACTGTCAATTGTTAAATGACATTCGACAAATATTGTCAGAAATATGACACGCTGAATTGATACCGTGAAAAGGTCCGGAACTTTTCTGATTAAAGTTGGATGATATAAATTAATAATTCATTTCCCATTTTGATACGTCAATTACTATTATTTGTTTGAACATTTAGGCTTTATTTATAATAAGTTGGCGAACATAAATAAACAAAAATAAGTAGTATAAATAACATATTAAGATGATAGTTGTTCACTGTGTCTTACCACACGAAAATTGCATTGATCAATTTGAATCAAGTATCTTAATAACATCTAGTTATTCGCCACTTCGACTTCGTCAAATTAAAACATAACCTATTTTACTCGGGAATAACTTAGCTTTCTAATAGTGAAAGATTTTTTGAAATCGGTTCAATACATTAGAGTTATTTCAATACACACAAAAATACAAAGATTTCCATATTATAATATTAGTATACAAAAACAGATAATTAACATATTGAAAGACAAAAATAATTACTTCTTATACGTACAGTATTTTTAGATATAGAATACCAAGCCAAAGCAAAGGGCCAAGGCGAAGGGACCGCGAAATGACTCTTGATTATAGAGGTTTCTCTCTAATCCAAGTTTTCCGCTTATGTAGGAAGTTCCTCGGGACTATAGAATGAATCTCGCTTATTGAGGTTTCGCACTCATCCAGGTTTGACTGTATTCTAAGATAGCCATTTAGATAATTTTCATTTGTATGCAAATAAACAATCTTAGATCTAACAGCGCTAGTAATGTCCAAGCCGACGTTAACTGGCGTTATACTATCTGCTCTCATCTATGCAGTTTATCTGATACAATTTATCATATTGTAACGGTCAATGTTGAATAACTGAATAATAGGAAACCCTATTAAATTCTTAATAAATATAGTTCTAATTATCAACTTTTTGTTTTATGTTCCAGATGTGGGTCACTGCCGTATTCCGGTAAAAAATATAATGATTTCTCACTGATTTCCTTCTAAAAAAGAGACAAAAATATGTCTCTACAGTTACTAGAATAGATATTCACAGTTACAATTTTGTTAATGATTTTCTTTTAATATTTAAAATTGTAATGGAAAATAATGAGTGTGTCCGCGGACAATGCCTTTGTTTCAGTCCACTACGAGAGCTCTGCATCTGACATTGTAAAGCGCAGGATAATGTGATAACTATTATTCAAGTAGCATTGAGATTTGTTGGACGTTCACATTGCGAACCCCTTATGCCTCTCAGATATGACATGAAAATTCGGGGGGGTTACATAATGTACATTCGCTACGAAGCGATTCTATAGCGAACGTCAATTTTTTTTTTATAGGAGAAGGGGGCAAACGAGCAGCGGATCAACTAAATTAATTGGCCCGACGCCCACGGACACCTGCAATGCCAGAGGAACCACAAATGTGTTGCCGGCTTTTGAGGGAGGAGTACGCTCTTTTCTTGAAGGCCCCTAAGTCGTAAACGTTTGGAAATACCGCTGAGGGCAGAGTGTATGAAACTGACATTGACATTCGATAAGTCATTTGCTTGTCACATGTGAGATATCGAACGTCATTGTCAATTCCATACATTTTTGACGTTCACTATAGAATGGCTTCGTAACAAATGTACTTTGGGTAAACCCCTCAGAAGTGATTTAGACGATAGCAAAGCCAAAATGAAACCCCCAAAATTCTTAAATAAATAGAAAATAAAAAAACGAATGTAAATACGGTCTCTAATGCATTAAAAGTAGAGAACTAACAAGTATAAGTACAATTTTCCATCTTCTTTGTAGCATTATATTCTTGTGACATTTATATCAGGTAATGCGATTAGGTGCCGCGGTTCCTTACTTTCTTGCTTTTGCTGTAAACATGACGTTAAAAATAGCAAATAGTGCTACACGATATTATGAAGGTAAAAAGGTTTGTTGAAGTTTTATTCTATATTATTTAACTTTATAATAAAGCTCAACAATATCAACGTTATGCTTAAAAACACGAAAATATTGATAAGTTAACTTTAAGTCTAGTTTATAGTCAAGTTTCGAATAATCCAGTATAGGAATTTGACTTGGCACGTTGAAAACAAAGGTGTTGAGCTTCCCGACGTGCCAACTCAACTACTAGGTATTTTAGACGGTGGTGTTAACAGAATCAAGTCTCATTCTTTTATACTGGTAGTAGAAATTGTAAAACTTTAAGAACCGCAATCCTAATAGCAAACAGTTTGCACTAAGTAAAATTATAAAGCAATTTCCTGTGAAAGTTTACTCGATTCAAAGTCCAAAGAAGGTGGGCACAGTTTGTCCGGCTCCAACGTAGCAATGGCGACGCGACGAGCTCAAACTTTACTATGGAACTTTTACTTTAAAACTCAGAGTTTGTCTACTAAATTATTAATGTAATTCTTATTTCATCTAATTGATATTTGTTTCCTGCGATATTTTGTAATTATTTTTATGTCAAATTAGATACCAACATTTGTTTTTTTAATATTAAATACAGACATTTTAAAGTAAGGAATCTCTAGATATTAATGTAAAAAGTTAAATAAAGCCTCTGATTCCGTGTCAGAGGAAGATGCAAAAAAATAAAAACATTAAATACAAAATACACATTATTAATTGGATTTATGGTTTTAGAATCGAAATAGTAAGAATAATAAAAAAGAAATTCTCTGTACTAATCTTTTATCTTTCATTTTTCCCCATATTCCCATAAAGAAATTGCGTTGTAGGCACCTACATTTGAATGGTAAATGTGACTCGTTGTGTGAAATGAAGCGGAAAGTAGGGAAATGTTTCTCACACAATTCTGGTAGAAAATGTCTTAAAGAACATAAAAATGAGATTATCGTCCCTTTCTTTTTAATATTTAATAGCCGTAACGTTGAAATTTATTACGATAAATTATGTGGAAATAATATATTGCTGGAATAATTTTATACTTTGTTTAAATCAAAAGCATTCTTTTTTCTCGAGTTTGATATTATTAGGACATTTCTTCTATAATCGGCAATTGATCAAAAACATATGCTGATTAGTTTGGGTCTGAAAATTATCGAATTTAATTTAAAAATATGCACCAACCCACGATGTTTAACAAAATAAAGAATTACGTTATACCTATTGGTAGTTTTTTTTTTTAATTGTTGCGGGGCGCGAGCGGGGACAGGGAGAAATAATATTGTGAATTTCCCAACGGAGCTCTTGACGGAACGCAATCGGATGCAGACGCCGAATGAAAAGTTAACCGTCGCTCACACTACATATAAACCATCCTATACATACGAGTAGTTAATTCTATTATTTAATGTCGAGCTTTTAAATAAGCAAAATAACAATACAAGAATTACAATTCCTTCCAACTTCATTTTACATCCAACCAACCATTAGCATTGCTACAAATCGCCTTCTTATAATAATTGTAACACTTACAACATGCATGCTTATGTGTGCTATAACACATTTTCCAGGCAACACAGTCTTTAAATATTTCACCTCAATGGGTAGGAAATAAAAGTCCTCGACTGTAAACATATCACTCTTAACAATACAACATTAACACAAACAACTCAGCTTTGCTAAAGCTTCAAGTATGTTATACAAGTGGATTAAGGAAATTTACATATTTCAAGCAACAATATGTAGAATCCATATCTACACGAGCTCTTTAACTATCAATCCGAATATAAGCTTAGAAGATTCACTTGTCTTAAATATAAAACTAGCTTTTGCCCGCGATTTCGTCCGCGCGAAATTAAAAAAAGACATTAAGTTTTTTTACATTAAGACCTGTGTGTTTTTTTTTTTGATTATGTTCATCTGTGCCTTTTTGTAAGATCAATCGAGCAGTTCGGGAGATACATTCTAACAAACATCTATCCATCTAAACGTAAGTAGATGATCCTTATCCTCACATAGTATAAACATAATGTTTTTTTTATGTTTGTCCCTATATATGCTTGAATCTTTTAAAATACGCAACGAATTTTGATGCGTTTTTATTAATAAATAGAGTGATTCATAAGGAAGGTTTTCATGTATAATACATTCACAATATAGTAGTAACACTAATAATTTAGAGGTTTTTAAAATGATATCGTAAATTAACACATTTTTAGCTCTTACATTGCAAACGCTGCAATATTTAGTATCAGCATTATACCGATTTGCACCAGTGCGAAGCTGGGGCGAGTCGCTAGTATGTTTATATATTATTGTAAACATACTTCTACAGAGGTTATAGAAAACTGTACTTTATTAAAACACATTAAAACATCGTAGACTAGTAATAAAACTACAAATGACATACGGGGGACGTCTAGACAATCACATTGTTAAAACAGAAAGACATTCGAACAGTACGTTATTAAAGCAAAACACACTCATTTTCTTAAAGTTTAAGCCTAAAACTAACACGAAAGAATAATTGCTTTTCCGCTCTACTCCGAATGAGGATATTTGTGAAATTAACTCGTAGATAACGGTGGAAAAAAATATATAACAACGTTAGAAAATATATTTTTATACCTCACGAGGTGAGAGATCTTTCGCAGTTTTTTTTAACAAAACGTAGAGTCGCCTGTCGGGGATTTCATTGAAAAGGCAAGGAAATAGGGCGGATGCAGAAGAGGTGTTCATTCATTTATATTGAGTGCGAATTCTTTCTTAGGTTGAAATGTTTTGGGAATTGCAACATATTGCTTCCTTTATTTCCATTAATTATTTACAACTAAAATAAAATAAAACAAAAAAAAAATTGTACAAAAGTATTACAAGTATTGCTTCCTTTAATAAATAATTTTATACTTCCGTCAAAAGGTTTTTGGGAACCATACCTTGATTTTAAAACTTAGCTTAAGCTCTGAATCCAATCTTGGGCTTTAAACAAACACAAATACAATTTCTAAGCACATTCGCTAGAAAGCTATTCGATAGCGAACATCAAAATTGTATTCAACTGACATGACGTTCGATATGTCACATGTGACAAGCACATGACTTATCGAATGTCATTGTCAGTTTCATACATTTTTGGCGACTCCATGAGCGATATCGCCAATCGATAGATACTTTGGGCAACCCCTAATCTTTCTTTAGATTATTCTACAAATAAATACAAATCTTTCAATGCCTTTTAAAGTTTTAAATTGAAAGAAAATCCGTTAGGTTATCTTAGTATACTTTTTCCAACGGCTTAAAGCTGTCAAAAACAAAACACTAGTTTGTAGTACCTCCAAGCGACGCGCAGAGAAATGGTGGCACACTGGCACTACGAACGAACGTCTTCAGACGAGACGAACAAAGACGCTGGAGATTGCCTCTCAAATATTTTTGCCTTCAGCTTTTTCGATTTACAACTTGAGTATTCGCTCCAACCTTTGTGAAACTTAAAACGCTTTACACCCTAAAGTATGTCGAATGATGTTTAGTTTCAAAGATAAATTAAGATAGAGAAAACTTGAGTAAATCTTGGATTAATAACGATAGAGAAATAAGTTCCTAACGTTTAAACGACATTTCAGTAAGCAATACATATCTAAGAGATGATCCTATCAAATTGTATTATCAAGTTACCATCTTTTGGTTGTTTAGTTATCTATACTCATATTATAAAGAAGAAAACTTTGTATTTTTGTATCATATTTTCGTATTTTTCTATTTATTAAAATAACTCAAGAACTACTGGGCCGTTTTCTATAATTTTTTCAGGAGTAAAGCTACATTATCCCCGAGTAACATAGGCTATCAATTTTAATTCCACGCGGAGGTAGTCGCGAACAACAGCTAGTTTTTTATACATATGACACGTTACAGATATTAGATTAACTACTTTATAGGTACAACAGCTATTAGAGTTTATATTTTATCACATTACAAAGAAATAGTAATAAAACATTGTTCCAATAAAAAAAAGTTAATGCGACAACGGATATTAAGTGCCTCAACATAATAAATCACATAATGCTCCTAAAGCCTGCTACAGACGCTCAGATTTAACTGTGCAGTTCGATTGTGCGGTTAAAAATGACGCGTGTAAGCAAAACTGACAAATGTACAGTTCTACTGAGCATTTCCAATTGACGTGTGTACCTTACCCTAAACTGCACAATTAAAACTGTGTAGTTAAAAAACTTAACGTCTGTAGCCGGCTTTAAAGAGGCGGAAAGGTGAAAATACATTTTATACTGCAACTGCACTACTACTGGCTACATAGAAACATTATTTTACTATACAATTATATTTATATTATTCCTATTTATTTTATCTCATTTATATACTTGCTTTTCTTAACTTAACAGTTAATTTTCTAAATATTCTTAATCCTATATCCATATGCATACTTTTGATTCTATATTTTTAATGGAAAAAATAACAAAAGTATATAGTAGAATATAGTGTTTGTACGCGATATGCCATCATCACCCTTTTCCCAGCATAAAAATATGAAAACAGGGCGAACTGTATTTAGGTTTCTAGATCATCGTAGCATCTGCATTACAAGTGTCAGCTTTTCTTTTACAAATTGAAAGAAACCTACTTGAAATTACACACAACTGTGAATAGAGGCGTTGCAAATATATTTTTGAACACGTCTTTTCTAAAAAAATACTTCAATGTGGTTTAAACTTTCACTATAAAGAAAAGTTAAATTATATCAACACTGATGTCTTTTTGAAGTAGTATTATGAACGTTTTTAACATAACAATGAATTTATTTTCACGCTTAAACCTCTTATTTCCTTTTTATAGTGAAAATAAGCCTCTTTCACTAATTGCAGTATTGGTCGAAACGTTTCCACGAATTAAAATTGACGATTTAATTTGTGAACGATATTCACTCGCAGCTCGTTTTATTTTAAAAGCAGTTGATTTCTTTATCGCTTCGAAATCCAACCGTTTTAAAATTAAAACTATAATAATATGAATTGTTAAGTGTTTAATAATTCGTAGTTAAAAAAATCTATCGGCCGCCCCAGATATCGTTGTGGAGACGCCGTGGAGCTGGACCTGCTTCAGCTAACAGCGAACGATTGGCAGTAGACCGCTCAGGACAAGCTACGATGGCGCTCTGTTATGTTGGAGACCCAAAACCCACTCTGGGCCGTTGCGCCAGCCGAGAACGTTTAAAAAAAACTTTCAGCTTACAAATTCTAAAATACCAAACAAATTATTGTTATCGAAAGAGCTTACTGTTAAATAAACATATAAAAGATCCGTGAATGTTTATTTGAACAGCGAATGTTGTTTTTCTTTGTTTGCCAAAAGGGGAATTTCGTAGAACTCAACACTCGAAGTGGTATTACTTCCGTCCCAGGCAACCGGAAACTTGTCTCCTCAATTTTCCTTTCCAGAATCGTCTAACAGCCTTTATTAGACCCTTTGTTAAAGTAAGACTTAAAATACTTTATATTTTTAATTCTATTGTAATAAATAATTACTATTCAAGAAATAAATTAAGATTTTAGCCTTTTATATCCATCCATATTTATTAAAAACAATAGTTAAAATAGATTTGTTACTTTTTAATGCTTGTTGAATTATTATTTCATTTCTAAATCTTTTTATAAACATTAATATTTATCTACTGCCTGTTAACTTTATTTAATTTCTTGATAAACATCAAGAAAAGGGCCAGTATTACCATGCCCTCAGGCTGGAATAACCGTTGTATGTCATACAAAGTTATACTAATATAATAACAGGACTAACCCTGGCCAACTTTTCCTGGTATTTCCCATGACTAAGCCATGTACATGTACCCTTGGACTTTATTTAAATATACTTTGAAGTTAGAATAGTCAATTCAATTAAATAAGCTACTATCATCGCTAAATACCTTTGTCTCAGTATCTCCTTCGAGTAATGGCATGTTTTTTTAATTATTAAGGCATTGGATATCAGTGTCCTTCAGCCTAGTAAAGGCATGAGCATTATTGTCTTGCCATAGACAAAATAGCATTAAATAATTTAAGTGTGGCCACACCATTTATTATTACAAATTATACCTTAAGGTACACATAAATATTGTTTTTGACAAGGATCGCATAATGGGAACAACAAAGGTATTTTCATTTCCCATATCTCGTAAACATGTCACGTGTATTTTCCAGCGTAAATTACCGGCCACATAGCTGTCCCACGTGCCCCTAGTGCCCCAAGTGCCACACACGACTAGTGCCTTTTCTGTTCCCCTATGCCCGCTCCTGTCTAATTAAACACCTACTCGTTACCGCGCAGAAAACTAATAAAAATAATTCTTTACTCATTCCTTGTAATAAAAGTATTGGGACGTTTTTATGGTATTTATTTTTTTTCTAATTGGATTTTCATTTGTTTTACGACTCCCACAATAAAAGGAACGCAATAATAAGTCAGTGCAGTACAGCATTGTAAGGAATGTAGTGTCGTATGACCATTTACATTTTTTCTTAGTTTTTCTTTAGTTTAATTTCGTCTATAAAATATTTTTAATTATAATAATAATATGTAACATTCTACATTTAAAGGCGTAATGGTGGCTACATTCATTTTACAATGTTGCCATGCACATTATGCGAAACTAACCATTAAAAAATTTACGCCATCCCCGTAAAAGTTTTCAGATTTCCTATTGAACTGAAACATTGTTACGGTCGTGAAATCGGTTTATTTCCTTTATTCTTTGCATTTGAGTAATTGAATAGATCCTTTTTAATATGTTAGGTAACTTCTTTTAATATTGTAAATAGGTCTTTGTTATACATTTTACCTTAGAAAACAACCTAACACTGTTAGTGTTCTGAAATTTCAACCATCAGTGAGATTTAAATTGAAAAATAGACAGAAAAGTTCTGCATAAGTGACTGTTAACGTATCTGAGGAACATTTTAGTGACGATGATATTAAAATGTATACAAAACATTATGATTTCGTTTTCATTGTAAATGCGTGTAGCGGAATTCACGTCTATAAAATGTTAGTGAATAGATTGTGCTTGTATTGTTCTAAAAAAATAAAAAGGTATTTTAAAGGATAGCGGAGTAGAGCTGTTGGTGGCAACTGCAGCCGCGAAACTCTCGGATTACTTCGTTATTCTACCTTTTGAAACTACGTCTGAATAAATATCATAAGTTTGAATTTTTTATTTGACTTTCCATGATTAAAATGTTGTCTATTTTAAAATACGAGAAGTTACGAAGGAAGTAAAGTTAGTTTCTGTATGTTTAATCATAAAAACCACATTTGTTCCTATACTTGATTATAAATGTTCTAAATAAATATAGAGAGATCGCATATCTCTCATTACCTTTTAAAACATACTTAGTTTATAAATTTATTTATTTATACATTTTTTTCCTTACTTTATGTGTATTTCATTAGTGAAAACTCAGTTATTTTGCTTTGCGCGTATTCGTAAGTATTTAAGGTTGTAAGGTCTTATATCGGTATGTACATGTAAGAGAAAATGTTTCTTACCCCTGAGAAACGTTAATGGAATGTTTACGGCATACCGCAGCTTGGTGGCTTTTACAAAGGATTTACGATATATCACGATATTGCTCTCGAAGGTACACATTTACTTACACTAGGCCGTAAATCAAGTTTAAGAAGGTACATACGAAATTTCAACATATTGCCTAAATCACCGGAGGAATATTAATTTGTAGATTTCTAGGTAATGTATTTAATAGAATTATATTTTTATTTCCATATATCGGAAATATGGAGAAATTTCAAATTTATTTATTTTGAACGATTTCACCAACTTTCATGTTGGGAATTAATGTAACTTCACTATCAATTAACTGATTATAATGCCTACTATAACTTATTTTATCGTAGTATTGAGAAACTGTTAAATTGTTCTTAGAATCAGTAATGACTTTCCTTTGATAAAGCTATATAATCTTGTCTTAAATCGTTAGTGTTCCTTTCTGTACGCTTGTACTTCGGCCGCCTTCAGTTTGAATTTATCGTTTTGGCGCGGCTTATCGCACTAACCCTATTGTTCTTGTTAACTAATTTGATGTAACGATAATGAAAATTACTTTGTTATCAAGTGCACTGTATTCGTGTAGGGCTGTATTCTATTTTATACACAAGATATGAAATATAGAATGTGTTTATACTGGGTAAGTTTATATTTAAGACAGATTTCCCTCTTAAATTTTGTTTTGTTCTGAAGCACTACTTATGTCTAATAGAGTATCGTTTTTCCCTGTACATTACAAAAACTTTCTTGCATTTCGTTCCAGAGTTCCGTGGCCTTGAATTTTGAATATAATATACTTTATTCCAAATCGAAATAGTTCTTTTATTTTATCATTTCTCAATAATCTTTCCCTACTAAAGAGTATAAAGGGGAAAAATTCCACAGGCGTTGCGAGGAGCACGATTGTACAGCTGTTAAAAGCTTTCCAACTATTTATTGAGTTGCTGAACTTGTATTCGTTTAAAGTTTAAATATTATACATATTAATAGATTTATGACCCTTTTTACACAAATCTACGCGAATCTGCTACTTAAAGTGTATTTTTGTATGTATTGAAATAACTCAAAAACTACTAAGCCGATGTTAAAAATTCTTTCACCGTTAAAAAGCTAACGTTATCCCTGAGTAACATAAGCTATATTTTTTGCGGGCGAAGACGCGAGCAATAACTAGTACATAAAAAAAAGATTAATTGTATTTTAATGCAATATATTTTTTTATAACCTCAAAATCCTTTTGAAAATGAGGACTGAAATGAATATTTAAGAGAGCGTTGCGTGAATGTATGACGCTGATTGGTACAAACGCGCGGGAATATGCACTCCAATTACACACATGTGAAGAGGCAATCGATGTTCGTTAGTTTTTATTGAATATAAAAACCAAGTTATTAGTATTTTTAATTACTTTTGGTACCTAATAATTAACGATTATTACTAATTCAAATATTTGATTAACGTTTGGAATTGACAGCACCTAATCGATCTCGATTTAGTTATCTAAATAACTAACTAGTAACTAATATCTGTTAAATTATTTAAGTCCTTGAATCCGTTTAATTCATTCAACAACATTTAAAAACCATTTTTTACAAGCGTAAATATAAATGTGTTTAAGGCATTGTAAAAATCTTTTCATTTTATTATAATTCTAGTAATAAATGGCTTCTATTTAAGTCTTCAAGCTTTATTAAAAACCTTTACAAAATACATTGTATTGTTAGAAAATACCGTATTTGTTAAACAATAATACAGAAAGATGTTGTATTTCGGTTAGGAACAGTTGTGGCATTGTTTCTCGATACTTTGCTATTTGCAGCAGAGCCGAGTGAAACTTGCGACCTCTAACAAAGATTTAAAAGGAGTTTCTTATAAGATTGCTCCTTCCATTGTATTTCCTTTATACCGTAAAACTACGAAGAAATTTTTGGCGCCTTTCATTTCTGTTTCGAACTTGTAACTAATTTTCTTTCGTATTTTACTTTTATCATTTAATTTTTATAGGAAAGTAACTATATTTAAATCTGTTTTAATCTAATTTGGGGAAAACAGAGGGCAAATATAATCTGACGTCGGGAAATCATAAGGATTTTACAACGAAAATGTATAAAAAGAAAAAAATACGGTTACAGTTGAGTGTAGCATTCCAAACAATAGTTGCCTGAACTGAGGGCGGTTCCCTCAGGTCCTCCGACACTGCGGAAGTCAGTTTGATTAATTTCGGACAAGTGTTGAGAACGGACCCTTTTTTACGCTACGAGAAATCCCCTTCAGATAAACTACTGTCAATGAACTTCTCATCAATATTAAAAACCTTTTATACAGAAGACTGATAAATACCACAAAAGTTTATAAAAGGAATTAGTCAATATAAAGAACATTTTAATTAACGTACTAAAAGCTTAGAGGGCAAAAATTATCATAGCAGGGAAGTTACCAAAGTAGATGCGCTACAAAGCGATAACGAACATCAAAAGTGTATGGAACTGACGTGACAAGCACATGCCTTATCGAATGTCATTGTCAGTTCGATACATTTTAATCCATACCATCAGCGAAATGGCCAATCGAAAACTATATTAAAATATATTAAAAGAAAATCAGTTTGTTCGATTCAATAATTCTAAAATGTTCTGTGCCAACTTGTCGAGTTAGAATTAAATTAAATGTACCGTCAGTAAGGTTGCCTTGTGAAAACCAATTTAAATAAGCGAACCCGGGACTTGGAATAACTAATGCAGCGGAGGGAAAGAAACTACGTTAATCATGTTAAGAGTCGACTCTATTTTCGATCGTAATAGATATTTTAGAACAAAAACATGTCACAAATATCTAATAACTAGCTGTTGTGCGCGACTTCGTCCGCGTGAAAGTAGCTTTCTAATGGTAAAAGATTTTTTGAAATCGGCCCAGTAGTTCTTGAGTTATTTCAATACAAACAAAAATACAAAGTTTCTCTCTTTATAATATTAGTATAGAAGTATAGATATAAAATGAAAGCGTACAAATAGAAATGCAGACGATTATTCACGCGACATAATTGTATTATTTGGAGAATTAAAGTGTAAAGTGCGAGGGAGAGACTGTCAGGGCGTTATATTTCACACGAGGGCAGAACCTACAAACAGAGCAGGAGACATGTCAGTACTGCTATTTGAACCTAAAGTCACAGGTCCTTAGTACAAAATTCAGTAAATCCTTAGTTGGGATACTTATTACTTGTTACTCGACTAGAATATTATCCAGGGGACTACACAAAATATCTTTCGATTGGCGATATCGCTGATGGAATCGACAAAAATGTACGAAA
>QDHC01003745.1:561411-580925 GCA_013186455.1 Papilio dardanus tibullus
TTTCACTGTTTGTTATCGACAGAATGGCCTCTCGTTTCGTGGGAAACACTTTTTCTCGTCAAGTGTTTCATCTTTGTTAATGACGTGTCGATTAGTGATTTTAATCAAACATGTGGCACTGTGATTGGTCTATCTGCTTTTAGGTTCGATTACAATTAAAAATAAATTTCGTTGTAAATGATAATTGTTGAATCTTGAGCAAAAAGAAAAAGTAAAAAAAGTTGCATACCTAAATAGCATTTAATTAACTTTATTTGAAGAAAAAAATAACATTCTAGGCAACAGTTTGTCAGCTTTATTGCTTAATTAGGAACCAGATTGTGGCACTATGTAATTGCATACATAAATAGTTGCAACTCGTTTCTATGTTTTAGTGCAGTTGAAACATTTCTGGAGCGCAACCGGTTTATACAACAGTATACTTTGTTTCCAGGTGAAATACATCTGGACGTCGGGCCGCCTATGCGACTTCAAGGGTTGCAACCGGCCCGACCTGTTGCCTAATGAGATCAACGGCTGGTTCTGGACCGCCGAGCTTCAGAAGTTGCCGCCCACCACCAACAGGCAGCAGAACGACTGGTCCGAAGGAGGTGGCATCGGGAAACCACAGCCTGACAACCGGGTAAGAAAACTCACAACAAATTAGGCAATGCACTGATGAAAATCAGTATGAAAATAATTTAACATGTTATTTGAATAATAATTATTTTCTAAATCAAATAACAACTACACAAATCAACAAATAAAAATCTAGAATTTATCTAATGCAATATTTATTCAACATCTCCGAAGTTACACAGATTCTAATATAATTACGTCGCTAACTTTCTTTTATGCAAATAAAATTTAATCAAATCCTTCGACTTTACTAGTATCAACAATAATGTCCAACTCCGCTTCTATAGTTTATTTTGATCTTATTAATCATACTTAGTAAGATGTAACTTAGAGCGTCGGTGGCTCAGGGCCTTACCTTTTTTTAAGATGTAACTTAAAGGGCATGATCTAGTTCTCTTGATTCAACTCTCCCTGGGACGCTAACTTGTAAGCAAAGCAAGCAAGGTATAAGCTTGTTCCAAGAATATAAAGAAAGTAACAACGTAACGGGAATACAAGCATAACTCATAACTTTATGTAACCCTTCATCCGCGTCAACGTCTGACTCAATTCCGCGAACTGTTAAGTAACGTTCATCGTAAACCGCCCACCGCACCGGCACACCCGTACACCGGCATCGCAGCGGATGTCGCGCAATGAAAACGAAAGCGGTGTAAATATTTATGGGGCTGCGAAATATTCGCCGAAGGGCATACCCGCATGAAGCGTACGCTTTCTATCGCGCGACAAAAGCTCATCGGTATGCGTATGTCGTCAACGCGACATACTGTTTGTTCGTCAATCACTTTCGCCCATACGTAATCCACGCCGAGCATCACATCCGCTTGCTTGTAGCCACTCAGTCATCAATGTGACTCATTGTGTAATTACTTATGCAATAACACTAAACACAATGTGAAATTATGTTTCTAATGTGCGAACAAACTAATATAATATAATAAATGTACAAAACTACAAACTAACACCTTTCATAGTAGCACAAATATTTAGATACGTGTTACCAGACTGTCTGATGTCTAGTTTTAATCACAAACATATTTTTTTTTACCATGAAAACCAAAAGTAGTTATTCACCCATTTATTCACTTGTAACTTTTCCAACAGGAACTTCACCAAGGCGGCGCAGCTGAGCACTGTGTAGCCATTCTGAACAACTTCTACAACGACGGTGTGCACTGGCACGACGTGGCCTGCCATCACCGCAAACCTTTCGTCTGCGAGGAAAACGACGCCCTCCTCAAATACGTCCGATACACGAACCCAAATTTACGAGTTTAATTATTTAAAAGATATATTAAGTACATAAAATATATTTCCAAAGTTATAAATGCTTTGTATTTATGCTTGAACCAAAAACAACTGCAAGAAAATTTCTAACGGAGATGAACAACTAAATATACAAATCAGTAACAAACACTACCAAATTGGTAAACAGTATGTTTGAAATACAATTTTCTACTTTCATATAGTCTTAAGTTTTACCTCATTACGTTTTATATTTATTACAGTATTTTAAAACTTTGAATGCAGTCCACAATTACAATAAAATTTGTGTAATTTTAGGTATTTATAATCTGCTAATAAATAATGCTGAAAGTATACTATTTCTTTATTTTTATACATCCTACACATCTTAAAGAAATTTACGATTATTATCACATTATTTCAAAGAGGTTGAGCCAATTATACTATATTGTTGTTAATAAATAAAAAAAAATAAAAAATAAATCTACATTATATCTTTCTTTATGATGAGAGCAAAGCTAGAGAAGGTTGCTCATTACTATTGGAACAAGAAAAAAATAAAAACTTTGTTTATAAACTCTTTTTATTTGCAGGTATAAATTTAAATATAACATTTTACATTAAGCTGGTAAGGTAAATCTAAACCGATATTCAAAAGACCTGGGCCCAATTTTCTTAGTCATTACAAACCATAAACACATGTTGCAGAAGAAAATTACAGTTAATATTATTGTTATATGCATCATACGGCACAATCGAAGAAAACTCAACTTCAGACTTAAACTGTAACAAATGCAATAATTAGGTATATCTTGATTAACTTATGCCTAATCCTATAAATGTAAAATATATTATCTACATGTGTGCCTTATACTCACTCTCGGTTTGCAAACCCATCTATATCAGATATAATAGACATGCTGGAAGTGGGTGGATCAGGCAATAACATGTAATCTTTATCAAATTGTTCTTGGAGGCAACAAATTCTTTCCATAACAAATAGTAAGAGAATAGCCCAGAAATACTCAAACTCAAACACCATGTCTGTCATTTTTTCCCTTCAACCATAATAATATGATAGCCGAACTTCGTTTTAACGGGTGGATCCGTGTACACAGGGTTGGTGACTGATGATATGGGAAGAGCAAATGCTGCATCCTGGAAAGGACCAACCATAGACCCACGGGTCATCCACCCCAAATCACCGCCTTGTCGTGCTTTGTCTTCACTATACGCTGCTGCTACATCGGGAAACTTTTGTCCAGCTTTTAATTTTTCTAGTGCCTCCAAACATTTGGACTGTTTTTCACATAAAATATGACGTACTTTGACAGCTGTCCCTCCTTTTTTTTCTTTTGCAGCAGATTCTAAAATTAAAAATCATATTCTTCAATTGTTTGAATTACTATCACAGCTGATAAAATAAGTTTCAGGTTAAGTTCTAACCTAACCTTTTGCATCGCCGCCGGATTTCCCACCACTAGATTTACCTCCACCCGCTTTAGCCTGCTTCTCGGGTTGCTTTTTGGGTGGCATTTTGGGTTTTATCGAATGAAATCTTGATTATTTTATCTCGAAATCTCAATCTATCTCTAATAATTTAACAGATAAGAATGTTTGATAACATATCAGACATTTTCATTCTTGACAGCTTGACAGTTGGCTGACAGCAGATGACAGCAATCGGCAATTACCATTCCACAGATCATAAACATTGCGGATAACAATTATTAAAAGATTCATATTGTTTCATAGTTTTCATCATCGCATTAAAATATGTGAATATAATCACCAGTTATTTTTGTGTGTGCTTAAGTATTACTCCTGTTAGTATTTTTCTTTTTAGTACAGCATGGAATAAAAAAAAACAAATATGACATTTTACACCCTTTATATTCTACGTTATTAAAGAAATTATTCAGTATCTGTGCTTACTTTGAAATCCTTCATATGTCAAACCAAAAATCAAAAAGTTATTTTGTTATTAAAAATGCAAATGAATTAAAAGTAGCAAAATCTATTGCTTTAGATTTAAGTAATGTGATTATAGAACGTACATTTGTCATATTTATGTGAGCAAAATCATGTTTTTTAATAATTAGGGTAAGTAAGTAGTATATTGATCTTTGTAATCATGACGTGACTTCTGTGTCAACAACTTAACATTATTTCAAAATAACTTAACAGGTGAGTTGTGAATCCTTACAAAATGGGGATAATGTACGAAAAACGGCCTTTAAAAAGGCCTCGCTTGGGTCCTCCTGATGTGTACCCGCAGGAACCACGGCAAAAGGAGGACGAGCTTACATCAACAAACGTTAAACATGGTTTTTCCACCACACCACAATCTAGTGATGAATTTGGTACTGCAAGAAATTTTAATTATTCTGCCTCGAAGGTAAGTAACAGCTCATTTATAAATGAAGTGGTTGTAAGGTACAATTTTCTAGAAACACAAAAAACAACATTACGTTTTTGTGTTAATTTCCTAGCATATCAAAATAAATAAAAAGGAATGCAATATGTAGTCATTCTGTTGCAGATAGGACAATTTTTCTCAAGCATATTATCAAAGAAAGAAGAGCTAAACACACTACCTGATTGTGGCCGAAAGAGACAGCAAGTGAATCCCAAAGATAATTTTTGGCCTGCCACTGCTAGGACCAAAGCCCAAATAGAAGCATGGTTTAAGGATTTAGCTGGTATGCTTTTGTTTCTTGTAGTAAAAAAAATATTTTTTTGGAACAGTAAAGTAAAATTAAATTCAATACATTTTTGCATAACTTGGACTATTTAATCAATTTTTTTAACACTTGTAGGTAGTAAACCTTTATCAATATTAGCGAAAAAGGCACCAAATTTTAATAAGAAAGAAGAAATATTTATAACACTGACAGAATATCAAGTGGCAATGCCCAGAGCGGCCTGGTTCATTAAACTCAGTTCAGCTTACACTGTGGCCGTCTCAGAGGCTAAGATTAAAAAGCGACAGTTACCTGATCCTACAACAGGTAATGTAATGAAAAAGTGTTTTAATTTGCTTTAACCTTTGTCCTTCAAAAGGTTGAGATTTGTAAAAGAAACTAATATATTAGACATCCTATTATTATGTGTATTACTTTTTTTTTTCAATTTCCAGAATGGACAATTACACTAATAAAGTTTTTGAAAGACCAAATACCAAAATTGGCAGAGCACTATCAAAGTGCAGTTCCCAGTAACCCATTGGAAAAGACTCCACCATCACTGTCAGGTATGTTGAAAATACTAGGTTAAATATACTAGGTTTTGCTTGCAACTTCTGCGGAAGTCAAAAAGATTTAGTACTAAACAAGTGTTACAGAGTTCATGTAGCTTCTTATTGATAAAAGAATGTTTGAAATTGGCAAGTACTTTTTGAATTCAATACAAAAAATCCAAATCTTTCCTCTTTACAATATTGGTATAGTTATAAAGCGTCGGTAGCTCAGAGGTTCAGCTTGTGACTTGTAAACTGCAAGTCCCGAGTTTGAATCCCGCCATGCACCAATGTGTTTTTCGATTTTCATAAGTACATATTTACCCGACCCTCTTACGTTGAAGGAAAACATTGTGATGCAACCTGCACTTATCTAGCGTGTAGCGCGTATTTTGCGTAATGGGCTCCATTTACCACAACTAGAGTTGGAGACCATCATGGGTCGAACTACTACTACTAATAGTATAGTTATACACAATAAAAAAATATTGAATCTTACATGCTCTCATTAACTTTATCCCTTTAAATATGTTTTACATAGGTCAAGGAACACCTAGTCACAATTCATCTGGTAACCAGCCAGGTGGCAATACTCCCAACCATCTAACTGTACCAAACTCTATGCATTCGCCAGGAAACGCCAGCAGTATGTATCCATCTTCACACCTGAATAGCATAACTTATTTTGTTGTACTAGTTTTTATATGAATTATGTTTTCAGTGTAATTTTTTTTCTTATATTTAAACTTTTCTTGTGAGTGTTGTACGCCTGTCATCTGTTTGCTCTTCTGTTTGTTTTTATATTTGTATAGTGTCTATTCTGCCAAAGTTTGTAGAACATGCTATTGGTGTACCTTAATAAATAAATAAATGTATTTTAGCTCCGGGTGCAGCAGAAAGTACGGATTGGCGACAAGCATTAAAGTTATGGCACTATTGCTGTCGACTCGCTCGGTACATGCTGGACGAGGGTCTACTGGACCGGCATGACTTTCTCACATGGATCATAGAGCTCCTCGATAAAAGAGCACCCGAAGATGGCTTGTTGAGGTAAATTTGATACAATCAAAATGTGAAATATTCCAAACCTAACAAATCCATTTTGTAAATGTTAAAAGAAGGTTAAAGTGATAAAATGTTTTTATTATTAATGTTTTAATTCAAAATTATAGCAATATAAGTTATTTTAAATTTGATTAAATTGTTATGAAACTATTATTTTTTTTCTGCAGATTATTCCTACCATTAGCCCTTCAGCATATGAGTGAGTTCGTTTGCTGTGAGGGTCTCTCTCGCCGATTGGCCACCACCTGTGCTAAGAAGGCAGCGGCTATTTGCTCAGTACTGTCCGATACCACACTACGAGCATTAAATCAACCTGCGGTGTTTGCTAAGACTGCAGATGGAAGTGAGAGTAAGTTGATACTTCATACTTATGTATACATAAAACCCTTTTTCCACCAGCCGTATGCGAATGGGTCGCTGAAAACTGCAAGCTACTTAAGGCTACACAACTCTGCCATTTTAGTCTCAAAAGGCTGAGTGGTCAAACGACACTAAAATTTAAGGGTCGCTTAGAATCTAAGTGGTGTCAAAATTTCACTAGGTCGCCGTAGAATTTAGAGTTTAAGCGTAGACTTAACATGTAAGACGCTCTTAAATATTTGAGTGGTGTTTGAAAATTCGGTCGTAAGCGACTTACTTAAATCAGTCTCATAGGTTCGTACATAGGTAGGCGACGCTGATATATGGCTAGCCTTATAGACCAATGGGCCTATTTCTATGCTAAATTAGTAGTAGTGTAGTATTTTCACTAGCCTAGTTTATAATAGTGATCTTTGTATCCTCTATGTATTATTTCCAGAAGTAAACGGTATACCAATGTCACCGGCACCGGAGAACACAAATGGAGATGTAAAACCGAATGTGAATCAAATAAAACGTTCAGCGACTCCCGCTGAGGCCGGCACTCCGAACCCAAACCATTCTATGGGTACACCTAACCCAAACCATTCCATCGGTACACCTATACCAATGGGTACACCGAACCCAACACAACCCATGGATGTGCAAGTGAAGGAAGAGAGAGGAACCCCGCCTAGAGATGTTAAAATTACCCTAAACACAGTTATAACTGCGGCCTTAAATCCGGTACAAATGGGTTTCAGTGAAATATTAAACTGCGCGTACCACAGAGATATTATTATACAGTTAGCTACAGTATTACAGGTAAGAATTATCATAATTATTTTTTTAAATAACACATTTGTTTGTCTTAATTTTTGTTACTAAAATGCCAAAATAAAGTAGTCACAGAATTCGCTGAAATGGCGAAGCGACATATTTTCTAATCACCCTAATTCAGTTTGAGTAAAACTTCATTGATAGCATAATTTGATCCGAATTTTGTTTTGATGTTAATACATGTTATATTTTTTAGTTTCTTTTTGAAGTAAACATATTGAATTGACTCCTATAAAATGTCCTTTGTTACAGATAATCTGCATAGAATGTCCAACAGCGATGGTGTGGTCTGGCTGCGGGTCCTCAATGCAGGGCTCGCCCCTCGACCTGCTCCCTCTACCACCATCAGCCTTACCCATGCCGCATATGGACTCTGATATCACTGAACATCATCGGAGGCTGGTAAGAGCTTAAAACATTAATTGCCAAGTCCCCTAATGCATACATTTTGGTATGAACAAATTGTAATATCTCTAGGTTTATGAAGCCGAACAAGAAATAGCAGCGAGGAGTAAAAAAGCTGAAAGCAAATGGTGCACTGATAAATGGCAAACAAGTTCACAAGGTAACAATTTTATACTTTATATTTTGAAATAACATAAGTGTTTAATTAAATTTAATTTAATTCTGATTATGTTTAATGTCAAAATGTCAGTAAAATTAATTATAAAAAACATGAAAGATTTTAATTATATTATTTGTTACTTCTAGCACGTGTTCTAGCAGTATTGGAAGCGTTAGACAGACATTGTTTTGACCGTGTAGACCCCAATAACAACCTCGACACATTGTATAAGGAAGTGTTCGCAAACTGCACTCCTCCGACTAGTAAAGATTCATCTACTGATACTAAAGATCCGGTAAGTTCTATTATTTTTACTCTCCGGCTTCATTAGACCGAATTCGCGCAAAAAATGGAGATTTTGCTTCGGCGTAAGGGCGTTTCTTGTGTGACATCGGTCTAATGAAGCCGTACGATTAGATATGTAATAATTTTAAGACCCGATATAAACAAATGAAAATTATTTGATATTGCTTATTTTATTTAATTCAAAAGAGCAAAAAACTGCCCAAAAAAAAGAAAAGCCCTAAACTTCCTATTTAAGTACATAAATGGAAAATGTTGTCAGCAGTGAAATGTGTAAATACAATTAGTAATTTTCATTGTATTTAAACATTTGTGTACCAGGAGTGGGCGTGCTCGTACGCGGTGGTGCGCGTGCTGTGCGAGTGGGCGGTGTGCGGCGCGCGCTGGGGCGAGCACCGCGCCATGGCCGCCGCCGCGCTGCTCGACCGCCGCCAGCAGCTGCTGCATCTGCACCACGACCACCACAACACAGGTACACGCTTTTTATATAACAATAATTAGCAAGCGGAAAATTTAATTCGCCAAAATGGCGAAGTGATCTTGCCTAATAGAATCTGAACTAAGACCACTACGCCACAGGTACAAGCAAACTTCTTTATTACAAAAGGTTGGTAACGATGTGCCAATTAATTTCGCCAAAATGGCGATGTGACCTTTATCCAAAAGCCTTTGCACTAAGACACAGGTACATGAAAATAAATGTTTTTAGCAAAAGAGTAATTGGATACTTGAATTCGCCAAAATAGCGTAGTGACCGTTGTCATAGACAACTGTTTGTGGAAAACTTATGCCTTGGAATTCACAGAATGAGTTCTAGTACATATATTTTTCTAGTTGTAATCTAGCTGAATATTATATAAACTGGTCATTACTCCGCTAAGAGTCTAATAACCTAACTATAATATAACCAGTGCGTTATAGTTTTTTTTAATTTTGTCTTTTTTGACAGGTTCAGATGATAAAGAGTCTATAAGCTCTGGTATCGGGCTGTACAATGGGCCGCCGATCTTTCAGAATCTACTACTAAGATTTCTCGACAATGATGCACCTGTATTAGGTATGAATAATATTCGACCTTTTTTTTATTACTAACCCTAAGGCACATTTCATTACACCGATCATTCACTACACCGATGTCACGCAAAAAAACGGCCTTACGCCGAAGAAAAATCTCTATTTTTTGCACCACCTCGGCCTAATAAAGATAACTATAACTATAACAGTACTAGCTGTCGGCCGCGACTTCGTCCGCGCAGTTTTAAAAATAACTAAGTAGCCTATCGCCCGAATTTTCAATCGCCACTCAAATATTTAAGGGCGTCTTACATGTACATGTTAAGTCCGCGTCTTAACTCCAAATTCTACCGTGATCTCGTTTAATTTTAACACAATTTAGATTTTAAGCGCTTAAATTTGAGTGGCGTTGGTACATTCTTTCGTATTATTCTAGGTTCTATATTTGGGCAGAATTTCATAGAGATCCTATTAGCTATTTTAGAGATACCTTCAAATCTATCCATCCAAACTTTTACAATTTAGTAAGATAAGGTTTTTTCAGATGAGAGTCCTAACGCTCCGCCTGGCAACCGTCAGCAGTTTGCAAATTTGGTGCATCTGTTTGGTGAACTTATACGAAGAGATGTTTTCTCTCATGACGCTTATATGTGTACACTTATATCTAGAGGTATTAACGGCTTCATTAGACCGAATTCGCGATATAAACGACGATCTATTTAGTTGTAGTGAGTCGAAGTTCACAGCGGTTGCATACAGATGTGTGAAAGGCGAGACAAAGTGTTGTGTTGATTAAACTTATTATTGTTATGTGTTTTTCATAATTTTTGTACCTAAATTGTTATTAATATTAATGTCGTTTTGTATTTACTTTGCATCACATATTGTAAACTATGTATTTTTAGTATAGTTTCATATTGGATCAATTCCGTAAAGATGCTATACTCTTGTTAGTAAATAAAAATATTCCATAAATTTTTATCGCGAACTTGATCTAATGAAGCCGGGATGTTACTAAAATAATTCTATATTACAGTGATTATTTTTAATTTAATCTAAATGTATGTTTTACATAGGAGATCTAATATCACCGACTGAGCCGACTTCGACTGGCGGTAGTACGCATACGGTGGCGCCCCCTGCCAACAGTACGGGCACCAATCACAACATGGAAGACGATATATTCGGGGGCATCGATCTCAAACCTAAAATGGAAGTCAGTACAATTTACCAACATATATATTACGACATAGTAAAAAACAAAGTCGCTTTCTCTGTCCCTATATCCCTATGTATGCTTAAATGTCTAAAACTACGCAACGGATTTTGATGCGGGTTTTTAATAGATATAGTGATTGTAGAGGAAGGTTTATATGTATAACTAGCGACCCGCCCCGGCTACACACGGGTGAAATTATTATTAGAATGGCTGTTATACAACATTCACGGTTTGATTGTAGTGTATTTAGTATCATTGCACCCGTGCGAAGCCGGGGCGAGTCAATAGTGTAAATATATTTTATTTTTACACCAGCTGTCTGCGTGGATGTAAAAAACATAGTAAACGTCCTATATATACTGTGTTCTACATATATACCAAACGTTCCGTTAAGCTGTTTCTATTCATCAATCCATCGTAACCTTAAAAACAATAGAGTAAGGTTACAAAATATTCGATAGTACCTTGTATATTTGTAGGAAAATGTACGGATGGAGGACGACTCCAAAATCGATGATGACCTTGATAAACTATTACAACACATAAAAGAGGACCAGCAGAACTCTATGGACGCGCCCGACAGCCCTAAAGATCCCGGGGAACCTGTACATAGGTACACAAGTATATTTTATCTATTTCTACTATATGTAAATTATTTTCTTATCCTTCAGCTTCATTAGATCGAGTTCGCGATAAAAATTGGATTTATAACAAAACAAAATCTCCGTTTTTATCGCGAACTCGGTCTAATGAAGCGCAACAATTTACTTATATTTATAACTTTTCTTTATCTAGTTTGAATTCTCCAATGATGGGTCCGAGTGGTATGAGTATCGCCAACATGCAGAGTATAGGAATGGGACCAATGTCTGTACCAGGTATATTTTTAAATTTTTCATTTAAAATTAAAAAAAAATAACTTAAACATGAATATTTTTTAGTTATGCAGAAATAAAACTTATTAGGAATGCATAATCAAAAAAATATATATTTGTCAATTTTACAAATTTGGTTGAAAAAACAAAAAAATATTTGTTAAACCTTGTTTTATTTTAAATTTCTCTGAGTATTTCTATAATGGCTACATTAACTTTTCTTTCAACTTAAGTCTTTATCGCGAACTCGGTTTAATAAAGTCTAGCCATAAACAATGGTTTTCCTCCATGTCCAGGTATCCGTAGTAACAGCGCGTGCGGTGCTCCAGCTAGCGCTAGCACTACCCCGGTGTCCCGGCACTACCACTACACTATGCACTTCCCCCTGCCGCCCGCGGAGCCGGAGCACACGCCGCACGACGCCAACCAGAGACACATCCTCCTCTATGGTGTTGGTCGACAACGAGATGATGCCAAGCATGCTGTTAAGAAGATGACCAAAGGTAAAGGTTATAGTCAGACAAAATAGCATTTGATATACTGTAACAATTTTTGGTAAAGGTTGGGCGTAAAAGGGGTGGATATGGGCGTGGCACAACCCTAAAAAGGGCGTATCAGGTTGTCCTATTGCGGATGAAGAAATGCTATTAGAATTATTGTATCAGAAAACATATTTGTGTTTTTAGAAATTTGCAAGTTATTTTCAAAGAAGGTCTCAATTGATGTAGCTGACATTGCACAAAATAGACGTTTTTATATTGGCATGACGTAAAAGGGCGTGGCACAATCTTAAACAGGGCGTGACAGGTTAGCCCATTGCGGATGAATTAATGCACTGCTATATCTGCTAATCACTGTATCCTATATGATTGTGTTTCTAGAAATCTGCAAGTTATTTTCAAAGAAGTTCTCAATTGACGTAGCCGAAGGAGGCAAGATAAAGAAGCATTCTAGAAGTGAATTTAACTTCGAAGCTGTCACGCAGAAGTTTCAGGTAATACCATATTTTAGGACAGAAGTATTAGATAGCCTATTATAACCTAGGCTAGAGCCCTAGTATCAATATTGATATCATAAAGGCTTGTGAACTTTTTGAAAATGTTTAATTACGTTAACTAATTTGTGATTCATTGAAAAAACATTTTTTTTTAAATTACGGTTAAGCTGTTTATTTCAAACATGTATTTCAAAGTCCTGCAAGATCACGCCAAATAGTCATGGTGTCTTTAGTGACGTCACTTCTCGGATATGGTGGTCATTGTCAACGTTGCTCCAAACAGTGACGTCACACGTCATGTCTGATTTTGATGTTTGGTATCATGTTACTGTTTGTCAAAGAAGGATTTTAATTTCTAAAAATATTAACAATTTTATTTTAATTATTGTTGTAATTTTTTGACATGTTTGTTATACAATTAATCATCAGAAAATCTATCCGAATTGTTTCACAAGTTTTGATGTGTTAGGCGATGTCTATGTACGAGCAAGGGGCGGTGTCGTGGGCGGTGGGCGGGGCGGTGTGCGAGGCGCTGGCCGCGTACGCCGCGGCCGCCACCACGTACCTGCCGCAGCCGGAGCACGTCGCCTTCGCCCTCGATCTCATGGAAATAGCGCTAAACGTGCACGGACTCATTGAAACATGTATACAGGTACATTATATAGAAGCAATAAATACTTATTATTAGGGGGAAAATTGGGAGGGGGGCTATCCCCCCTATCCTGCCTTGATCTGCTTGCGATAGTCATTTGTTTAAGGTTTAATTTGGAAAGCAGGAATGCGTGGAAATCATTAGAGGACGCCTTTGTCGACAACAAGCTTTACAACAGAATAAAACAGTTGCCGATCATTCAACGCAAGTTGGAACTGATTAAATAAATTTAGTTTTTAGTACAATTGTAAATTAGTTGTTAAACAATATAGGCTAATTTATTTATTTTTTAATTACGAGCTGTAAATAATTTGCAGGTATTGAAAGAATTGTCAGAAGTGGAGGGGGCGTTGATAACGCGCGGCGCGCCCAGCAGCGGGCTGGCCGCGCCCCGCGCGTACACCTCCGCGCTCGCGCTCTGCACCGTGGGCGCGCTCAGGCGGTACCACTCCTGTTTACTTCGTAAGTCTGTAAACCTCGACTAGCAAACGCCTTACTTTTTTATAGCTTGAAACTAGCTGTGCTCGCGACTCCGTCTACGCGGAATTAATTAAATATAGTAAGTAGCCTATGTGTTCTTCCAGTATTTTCTATATCTATGTAAAATTACACAGAGATCAGTTAAACAGTTTTGGAGATACCTTCAAACAAACATACATCTATTATAACTTTCCCATCTACACTAATATTATAAAGAGAGAAACTTTGTATTTTTGTTTGTATTGAAATAACTCAAGAACTACTGGCCCGATTTCAAAAATTCTTTCACCATTGGAAAGCTACATTATCCCCGAGTAACATAGGCTATATTTAATAATTCCACGCGGACGAAGTCGCTCACAACAGCTAGTTTATAATATTAGTATTATTGTTTGCAATAACGCGTCTTAAGTGAACAATAAAGGTGGAAAAAGAGTATGTTGTGCAGTGTGCGTGGAGCAGACGTCAGCTGTGTTCGAGCAGCTGTGCCGGCTGGTGAAGTGCGTGGTGAACCCCGGCGACTGCGGCTCAGCGGAGCGCTGCGTGCTGGCGCAGCTGCACGACCTGTACAAGGCGGCAGCACACCTCTGCCACGCACCCTACGCGGATACATTCGCTAATGCATACCCTAAAATCAAGTAAGTTTAACTCGGCTTTATTAGACCGAGTTCGCGACAAAACGGACTTACGCCGAAGTAAAATCTCCGTTTTTAACGAGAACCCTGTATAATGAAGACAGAGTTATAAATAATTTAATGTGAACTTAAACAAATGAACTAGAAAACATACTTAAATTGTTGTTTTTTTTTGTCAGACAAGCACTCTATTCACCTGTTCAACCTATTCCTGCCAAGTATAAATACGATCCGGAATTTTTAAGCGAATTCTTTATGAATCCACGGAAAGGTAACTATTGTTCTGTACACTTTAGTAAGTTGTATTTGATTCCTTTGTCTGATTTATGCAAACATTTTATCATAGGTAAAATAGAAATAGCGTGGGCGCGTCAAGTAGCCGAGTCCCCGGCTAATAGGTACAACTTTGTATGCTCGGCGATGTTGGCTGTCTGTAGAGAAGTGGATAATGATCGGTAAGTCCATCACATGGAAGAAACTAGTTGACCGTTTACAGACAAACCCCGTCATGGGTATAGGACAGGGCTTCTCTAACTGTGAGGCGCGATGCGCTAGGGGGTCGTGACATTGTCCCAGGGGCGTCCCATAAATTAAAAAAAATGTACCAATAGTGTTTTTTTGTTAACCTGTTACTAGGTTAGTGGAAAGTGTTTTTGGGAGCTGGGTTGAGGCTCGTTAAAATATGACAAAGTCCTAAGAGCATTGCACTACAAATAAGTTTGAGAAACCCTGGTAAATTGGTAATAAGGCAAATTATACTATACGCAAAAGTCCGGGTACTCAGTTCTCTTGGTGGGCGTTAGTGTGAATGAGCTGGGCGTGGTGTGCGCGGAGATGACCGCGTGGTGCAGCGCGCTGGCGCCGGAGTGGCTGGGTGCGCTGGTGGCGCTGTGCGGCGCGCAGCACTACCCAGCACCCAAGCCGCCGGCGCCGCAGTGCGCGTCGCCGCACGCCGCACAGCAGCCGCCCCGACCCACCTCGCCGCAGCCGCCGCCGCCCCTCTACCCCGACCTGCTGTGTCACCGCGACC
Organism: Papilio dardanus tibullus; assembly: GCA_013186455.1. Lineage (NCBI taxonomy): Eukaryota > Metazoa > Arthropoda > Insecta > Lepidoptera > Papilionidae > Papilio > Papilio dardanus. The sequence goes on from QDHC01003745.1 coordinate 576,527, forward strand.
TGCACGACGCCGCAGCGCATGACGCGCTCGCCGTCTTCACCTGCATACTCGTCGGTACGTTGTAAATATTATTTAAGGGAAACTAGCTGTAACTTGCGTCTCCGCCTGTGCGGAATTAAAAAAAAACTTAATTTTGTTCAGTTCTGGAGATACCACATCATCACCAGTTCACTGTAAGATTCCCCAGGTGTGGAGCCTACCACCTACCTTAGTTGATGGTAGGCACCCCTTAGGATGAATAATAAAAGGGGAGATACCTACAAACAGCCATCCATATATCGTAATTTTCGCATTTATGGTATTAGTAAGATGGGGAATAGCAACTGACTGTATTACTGACTCTCACTATGGTTCTTCAAATGTTCAGCTCGCCACTGCTTCTCGCTGGAGGACTTCGTGCGGCACGCGGCGCTACCGTCGCTGGTGAAGGCGTGCGGAGGGGGCGGGGCCAACACTCCGCCCAACGCCCCCTCGCCGGAGACCAGCGCGCGTCTCACCTGCCATCTCCTGCTCAGGCTATTCAAGACCGTTGATACTCCGCAACCGGGTACGCACCTCATATACATGGGTCTAGCTTCTTCAATAGGTATTAAGGCTAATCGCAAAAGAATAACGAGCTGAGTGAGAGCTGTGCGGAACGATTTTCCACTTTCATACGAAACTGCATACTTGTGTCCCAACAAAGATAAATGAGATGTGTCAAAAAGAGGCGAAATGTTCTAGAGAGTCGAGTTGTGTGAGCTGTGTCAAATGGGACAGCAGTTATGCCGTTGGGCTCGCTTAGTTCAGCTCTTTGTTAGTGGGGACGCAAGCACATTTGAGGCCGTTCAGCTCACAATCTCCCGCTCATTACTCTATTGAGCTCGGCTTTATCTCAGCAACATGATTACCCTATCATGTATGTGTTCGTAGGTCTGTACAGCGTGTCGACGTCGCCGGGTCCGGGGGGCGGGGCGGCGGGCGTGCGACTGTCGTGCGACCGCCACCTGCTGGCCGCCGCTCACAAGAACATCGGCCTCGGGCCCGTGCTCGCCACGCTCAAAGCCATCCTCAGTCAGTAACAATGTACAATCCAACCTAGATAAACGAGAGTCAAAAGAGGCTACTTTTTAATCCGAATTTTTCGCTTATGGAAATCGTCCCACTTGACAGTACAGGTTTGACTGTATACCCTACAATATTATGTGTTCCTAGTACATTTTTGTAATATTCCAGTGGTGAGCGATTTGTCAGCGCGTGATGGAGGTAAATCAAGCGGCAAGAAGTCCAGCGACCTCTCACACATCCTGGGCACCAGCGACACCGTGCCCGCGGATGTAGCGCTCGATCTTATGTCGTAAGTATTTTAATATCGTTTGTTTGTATTTATAATTATTATTTCATATTGATTTAATTTATAAATATGAAGATAAAAAGTCCTTTAGGAATTCAAAAGATTTTCTACAGTGTTTATGAACAGTGATCTCTAAATAAGTAACGGAAAACATCGTGATACCTGCACATATCGGCGAAGAAATTCAAAGATATGTGTATTCACGCAAAATACGCGCTAGTCGTGGAGTTGCGGAAAACGGAGCCCATCTTGGGTAGAAACATTTATTTGTTAAGTAATGTAAGACAATTTTCGACTGGAGGAAGCCATCATTAATATTGATGCGAGACATTTTTTTTATTCATAGGATGGTAGATTCAGAGATGAGTGGGGGCCATAGAACTCCTAGGTTTGTTATTATTTTATACCGAGTTGTATCGCACACGGCTCTCCTCTCACGACTCACACGCTTTGCTTCTGTCCGTACGATGTTCACTGTCTCCACTCTCATCTACAATCTATGGACGTGTTGATGATGGGATTTGTCTATGGGTACCAGCGTTGCCAGAACTCTACCCCGAAATAGAGAAAAAAAAACAATTAGGTCCCAAAAAATGCAAAAACTAAATTTTAAATGAATTTAAAATATTTGTGATTTTGCCTTGAACAATCTTATGATTTTTTTGACTTAGTGGATTAAAAAAATCCACTTTGTTAGATAAAATCTGGCAACGCTGTTGTGTAGTCGCTTTCCTTTCACCCCGGTGGACTGTCATGTAAACTTTGAACGTAAATTTCTAACTTGTGTTCCATTAATCGTTTCGTATACCATTGTACATTTACGTCAGGTTGTAACTCACCATTGTATAACGTGTGGAGGATTTAACAAACACATTGTATTTATTACATTTTAACTATTTACGTTCATTGGGTGTCTTGTTCGTGTCTGTCAATGTCTTCTTGTTTGTATATTTGTTTCTAAAAATGATCGCTGTAATTTGTGTTGATAAAAATTAAATAAACTTTATCTAATATTTTAAAATATATAAAATTTTCTTGTATAGTAACATAAATTTTAATCCAATACCGTTGTAAATCTATGTAAATAAAAATAAATGTGTAATTTAGTTAAATAACATCTAAATTTAAAAAAATCTAAACTAAACATTTTCGTGCAGTAATTGTTTAGTAATATGAAAGTGAGTGTCGGTTCAGGGGCAGCGGTGGCGTGGGCTCGACGTTACTGGACTCCTCGCAGTCACTGTCGTCCCTGGCGCGGCGCATGCTTGCAGAGATCTGCTCCGAGGAGTGGGTGCTGCAGAAGTGTCTGCAGAACCCTGACGAACTCTACCTACCCGATATGCTACTGGATTCTATGCTCACACCGAAACAAGCACAAAGGTATATATACTAACAGCCGATATTTCACAAGTCAATTGACGATCGTGTCCACTTCCCTTTCCCATATAAGAGAAGGGTAGAACAGAAAAAGGGACAAAAATGAGATCAATGTTGTTTTGATTGTTTCAGATTGCTTCACATGATATGTTATCCAGACACAGCGAGTCATACTCATCCTGACCTAGACCAGAAGACTATGATCACGCGATTACTAGAGGTCAGTATTAAAATAAGCTTAATTGCCCAATTCACGTATGTAGGAATGAAGAGTCATTTTACAGCGATCGTAATATGTGAAGGCGTTAAAAAAAGCGTTAACGCCGACGTTAAAAAAACGACCGTGTGAATGCAGGCTTAGTGTTGGATTCGTATACTTCACCCCAGTGTTGTAATATTATTAGGTATGTTATTGTTTGTCAATATACAGAATCTGGAGCAGTGGTCACTGCGCATGTCTTGGTTGGACCTGCAGCTGATGTTCAAGCAGTTCCAGCCGTCTTCGCCGGAGTTAAGCGCGTGGCTGGATACTGTCGCCCGAGCGGTCATCAATGTCTTCCAGCAGCCTGCTCCCCCGCCTCCTGACAAAGACAGGTTAGTTTTAAAAGTTAAAACATTCTTACTCTTTGATGTCAACTATACCGAATTCAAATCGAAATCCTAAACCATAGAAACTACAATTTACTCTAATTACGCTTACTTGTAAATTCTAAAATATTATCTTCTTTTTTATATTATAAAGTGGCAAACGAGCAAGCGGCCACCTGATTTCGCTGAAATAGCGAAGCGACCGCTGCCTTTGCATCTGCAATTGCAGATACCTTGCCTACCCTTTATCTACGGAGGAGGAGACGCACAGGAAAGAGATACCTCTTGCGTCCCCTCCCCCGCCAAATTCACATCCACTTCCCGTCATTTCCTTATGTTAGCTAGCTATCCTTATTTTACAATATCTTTTCACCTTATCGCGTCCCTATTTACTTAATTAAGGCTTTCTATTGAAACGTATTCACATCATCGTTAAGTAACAGTTTCAGAAGGTAGTTACAATTTTGTTTTAGAACGGGCACGGACAGGGGCGTGGTCAGTACGAGCAAGTGGTCCGAGTCAGTGTGGTTGGTGGCGCCACTTGTTGCTAAACTACCCGCCGCTGTGCAAGGACGAGTACTCAAGCAAGCTGGACAGGTCACTAATACTGACGACCTTAACTTCTACCTTCCAGGATTTTGTATGATAAAAAAAACTTGTTTATCAGATATTGGAGAGCGGATGGGGCGCGGGCTGCAGCGGCGGGTGCGCGGGCGGCGGGGGCGGAGGCTCGCATAGAGACTGCAAGAGTCATCAGAGCCCCAGTTACAAAGGGTAATTCTTATTAACTGTTATCAAGTACTATATTTCAGAAGCTTATTTTCAAAAATGATGAAATTGTTTTTTTGCCGATTGGAGTTGACCATTTTTGAAAATAAGCTCTTGATTGGCTTTCAGATTTATTATAAAGTGGCAAGCGGCCACCTGAATTCGCTGAAATAGCGAAGCGACCGGCGCCCATAGACATCTGCAATTACAGATGCGTTGCCTACCCTTAATCTAGACGCACAGAAAAAGGACAATACCTCTATGTGTCCCCCGCCAAAATCTACTTCCCCTTTTATTTTTTATTGTGTTTTATAGTTCAGCGGGTGGCGGCGG
>QDHC01003745.1:581023-609000 GCA_013186455.1 Papilio dardanus tibullus
TGCGCGTCTCGCTCGCCGGCGGCATGTTCGACGCGGTGCGGCGCTCCTACCAGCTCACCGCCGACTGGGCGCTGCTCCTCACGCAGCTCCTCGCTCATCAGCTACTCGACGCTTATAATAACACGTAATTGAAATTTTCTTTACTGACTTGACCGACTTAAAACTGACTTTACTGACTTGCAACTTATTAGACTTACTCGTAACTGATATTGAAACTGCCTTGATTGACATGATATTGAAACTGAATTAACTGACTTGACATCGAAACTTTATTGGTTGACTTGCCTTGAAACACTTGACAGCTTAAAACTGACTTGACTTACTTTATCAGTCCAGACTGACTTAAAACTGTCTTGACTGACTTAATCTCACTAGACTGACTTAAAACTACCCCGATATTGAAACTGACTAGACCGACTTGAAACTGATTTAACTAAACTTTAATCTTTTTAATTGATATAAATAATTTTCGCAGGTTGTGTCGAAGCAATCTGTTCACGACACTGATCGACATGCTGGCGACGCTGATCCACTCGACCCTAGCTGAGGGTGGTGATGACAACAACAGGAAGCACTACCAAAACCTCATGAAGAAGCTGAAGAAGGAAATCGGAGATAGACACGGCCCCTCCGTGCAGAGCGTGCGGCAACTATTACCCCTTTCTAAGAATACAATAATCGAGGTATTTGAATAATATAAGTTGTCTATAAAACGAGTGTTTGCCGTTAGGTCGTACGGCTTACTTAGCAATCGCCCAAATGAGATTTTGTCTTGTTACGATTTCTTTTCTATTAGACCGAATAATTTCAGTTCTTCTTATCTACTTAGTGTGATCAAAATTCCCATTAAATCGATGGGCTCAACTTTATGCTACATAAATCCTGTATTTTTGTTTAAGGTGATCGCTTGTGAGCCTTTGGGATGTTTGGTGGATCAAAAGGGAAATAAAATATCTGGCTTCGACAGTGATAAGAAACAGGTACAGTTACAAATATACAAAATTGACAAAAAAAACTTTCATGGTGACCTTAAACCTACGGATTCATTAGACCCATGTCGATCACGCAAAAAACCTCCTTACACCGAGGCAAAATCTCCCTTTTTATCGCGAAGTCGGTCTAATGAAGCCATAGGGTAGAGAAATTAATTTATATCCTATTTTGTGTATTTTAGGGTCTCCGACTGACAGACAAGCAGCGCGTGTCGAGCTGGGAGCTGGTGGAGGGCGGCAGGAACCCGGCGCCGCTGTCCTGGGCCTGGTTCGCAGCGACCAAGATTGAAAGGAAACCACTTACATATGAAAATGCACACAGGTCAGTTTTTACATACTTAAATGAAAGAGTGAACGTCTTAACTCTCAGTATAATAAGAATTTTTAGTGGATAGATGGCAGTAATATATTTTTTATCTATACTAATGTTATAACTGAAAACTTTATTATTTTTGTATTGAAAAGAACTCAAGAACTACTTGACCGATTTAGAAAATCCTTTCACTATTGGAAAGCTATAATAACCCCGAGTAATATAGTCTATATTTTTTTTAATTCTACGGTGACGAAGTCACAAACAAAAGTTAGTTTTGTTGGAATTTAATAAAAAGCACGGAACAGACTTAGAACGTTTTATTACGGCTAGTACAAAAAAGTGAAGAGGAAGCATAGATAAAGGATACGACCAAAGAGTAAAATTACCACAGAATATAAACAGATATTATAGAACTAAAATTACAAGCATATTTAATATATTTATGTATTTTGTCCAAGTTAAAATATATTTTGTGTCTCGACTTGCAGGTTACTTAAATTCCATACACACAGTCTCGTCCAACCGCAGAGTTATTATTTAGAATCGATACCATTGCCGCCTGAAGATTTGGAAACGAATGACAATAAACAGGTAAATAATTTAAATACAAACGCCTTTTGTATAAAAAATCATTTTATTCATATTTATTAATATTTTAAAGGACAACGGAAGCTTGGATTCGAGTCCGACGGGAGCTGGTAAAGGACGTAAAATGCCTTGCAAAAATAATAAAGCGAAGAAACCAAAAGTGGCCACACCGGTTTGTACTTAAAAAACTTAATTTATTTAATCACATGTGTCAAATCATTTTTTTTTCTCCAGTATTTTTTATGTGAAAGCATCCCATACCTCTTTTTAATTGTTTAGACCAATGTGGGCGGTGGCGTGGGCGTGGGTGGCGGTGTGGGTCTGGCGGCGCCGGCGCAGCAGCCGCAGTTCATACAATCGCAGCAGCAGTGGTTCCCTCCTCCAGGAGCCACATACTATAACCCACCTGGTGAATATCTTCTTTCCTATTTGGGTTTATGTTAATAAATGGGTCAAATTCTTTGAGGGCGTTAGAAACCTTAATATTTATCGTGTAAGTTTATGTTCCTTGATTTTCAATACATTTAAGTTATTTGATTTTATGTAATTAAAAATTGTAAAACTAAGTTTTAAGACTATATGACCCGTGCGTCCATTACATAGTTTTTACCCAGGTCACTTACGATAATCCGGGTTTCCTTAAGTCAGCGTAGCGTTTTAAATATAATATTTACTCGATGTGGGCTTGGGTCTCCGACAAGTCCCCTTTTTTAAATATAATAGCTTTTTAAAGCTTGTATCTACTACATTATAATTGTGTTTGGTTTATTAGCTGCGGGCGTGAGTCCGCGCTCTGTGACTCAGGCGTCGACGACGCAGTGCAAGCAGGCGCTCAGCAACATGCTGCGTCAACGAGTGCCCTTCAACCAGATGACGCAGATGCAGGTACCTTATACCTCAAATATCCAAAAAAAATATTAAAAAAAAAACTTTATATTTTCTATTAAATGTAATTTTTGTAAATAATAGCAAAGTACGGGGTACCCGGGCGCCCCACACCCGCGCGCGCCCTTCCCCCGGCAGGGCATGCGCCAGATGCAGCCAAATCAGATGTCGCAAATGCAGCCCAAGTAAGGAAACATATTACAAAAATATAAAAAAACGTATAATTTTTATGAACCACTTTATAATTTTTTCCAGTCAAATGAATCCCATGAGTGCAATGGGCAACATGGGCCCGATGGGACAAATAGGTGGTGTGCAAATGGGACCGGGGCAAATGGGCGCCGGGCAGATGGGAAGTGGGCAAATGGGGCAGAGTCAGATGGGCGGTGCGCAGATGGGCAGCGGGCAGATGCCCGGCATGGGAGGGCAGATGTTCGGCAGCCAGTACGGCGGTATGCAGCAAGGATATGGAGGGTACGGGCAGCAAATGATGCAGGGCGGCCAACAGCAAATGATGAACCAGGTATATATTTTACTCTTAATATGGTTGTTTTATAAAATAACGTTAACAATATAATTTATATTATTATTGTTTATTTACCAGGGCATGGGTCAAAGTGTGAATCAAATGAGTCAGCAAGTGAACCAAATGGGACAGGGAGTCAATTCGATCGGACAAAGTGTTGGTCAAATGAGCCAGGGCGTCGGACAGGGAGGACAGATGCCGCAGGGCATGGGACAAATGGGACAGGGCATGGGGCAGATGGGTCAGGCCATAAGTCAGATGGGACAAATGGGACAAGGAGGTGGTATGGGACAAATGAGCAGTCAGGGCTCATCTATGGGACCTCAAGGAGGGAACGCTATGGGCGGATTCCTTGGACAACAATCATTCCAACAGGTATTTAAAATTTGTTATTGGAAGTTTAAAAACAATTTGTAAGGTAAAATTATCATTATAAATTTTAATTTTATTTTAGAACATGATGAGTGGGCGAGCGAGTCAAGAGGCATTCCTAGCGCAACAAAGACAGAACGCTCGGCCCCAGTACATGCAAGTAAGTTAAACCAAATTTTATACCTCATAGTCAGGGCCGGTGTCGGTTTTGAATTAGGGTCACATGACACTGTTTTCAGCTCCCCCGCCTCAAAATACTAAAAAAGGTGGCGCCGTATCAATATTACCTAGGGCGCTGGTACTGCTAGGACTGTTACTGCTAATGTAGATTTACTCGAAGAATTTCCCTTCTCATAGTCTTTAAGTGTAGATTAAATCCTCCTTAGTGACTTATTGAGGGCAGTAAAAAACTTGCAATGTTTTAAGGCGCCGAACGTAACAATGGGCGGTATGAGCGGTCCCGCGCCGCCGTACCCGCGCAGCATGCAGCCGCAGCAGGGCGCGCAGTACGGCCAGCAGCTGACGCCGCAGCTGCGCATGCGCCAGCAGGTGCTCGCCATGCAGCAGCAGCAGGGCCCCCTCGTGCAGCACCTCCAGCGACAACAGTACCAACCCCCATACTGAACTATACCAAATCTAAAACTAAACTACGTATACAAGTAAATGTCATAGAATGTAGTTATTATAGTTTATATTTTTGCATTGAAGATTTAAATTATGAAATGAAATTGTATATTTGGTTGGCTAAAGGAATGGTTGATGAGACAAAATTTATCAGGTACGGCATTTTAGTATAAATATGTTTCAAGTTATCTTGATTTGGAACAACGTATTTAAAACAACTAATTGCGCATACGTAGTCTACAATTTTGTACGGTGACGTACTTCTAGCGTATACGTCACTAACCTATCGAATCTATTTGACTATAATTCCATACTAATTTTAGTTATTATTTATTACTGTTAAAGAATTTAACACAGCTTATACCACTAGTAGTAAATCTAGTATCAATCAACGACTTTATTATATATTTTAGAGAAAAAAACCCATGTATATTTTTTTTATATTTTTCATTTTCTAGAGACTGGCGCAGTCATGGTCCAATTATGTTATTTTAAATACATTGGTGTACTATCCTAGATGCACTGTCCCGTAAATATATGACAAATGTAATATTTTAGAGGAATTATACACATTTTGTATATATTTTTATTAATAGATTTAAGAAAAACTTTAAATTAACTAAAAAAGGAGAAATGAAATCATTAATCATGTTTTATATTTTGTTTTACATGAAATCATGTTTTAGAATTATTAAATTGTTTAGATTTTCCAATGAAACATAAAATGTACTTTACAATCGCTTTTACTTTAATTTATTTATAATTTTAAATTCGGAAATAAGTAGTACGAAATAAAGTAACTTTTAAGTTACAATTTTTATTTTTGTTTCTTTTTGATATCAAGCATCTGCATCTGAAAAATGAATTAAAAATGTAGTACAATCTCGTATGGATAATTTCTCGTTATTTTTATCTGTAAATACTTTTTTTAATACATGAACTTGTAGATATCACTTGTTTTATTTATTGATCTACAAAGCCACCAGAAATTGGCATCGCGTATGTCGTGTGATCACTACCACGTCGCACAGAAACATTCAACAATTTAATGTATTTCTATCCTTGTATAAACATTGAATTGAGATTGTAGAGTCCTAAAATGTGTAGTGGCCCTATTGCAGAATACTTGCAATAGGCGCCTTCAGATTGTCATAGAAAATGATTTATGCATTGCCACTACAGGGACCAAAGTAAAATATACCAAAAAATCTCAATGTTGACAATATTTAATAGACCGGGATCCTGAAAGCGGCAGACCTCAGTTAAATTCGAATGATTTATTGATATACAATTAGATAGGGCTCGTATGTACTATAAGCGAATGGGCATTAGTTATCCTGTTCAGTTGGGCAGTTTCGCGCAATCACGCGCTAAAGTTGCAGTAAATATTACTGAAATTAACTTACATTCACAAAGCTGATTTTCACATATGACGCTCAAGGAACTATGACAATACTCCCAGCAAGCAGCCGGACACTTTGGATGGGGCAAGCGGCCTACCAGACACTTTATTATTCCGCGCGCCTAAGGATTCTTGAGTGTATTTAGTGGACTATATGTATTTTTAAACGCTTGATTTTCATATACAATGCTCAGGAGACTACGGTAATACCCCCTGCAAGAAAAAAGTCATTTTGGATGGAATTCGAATGATTTATTGGTATACAATTGTATATCAATAAATCATTTCGAATTTAACTGAGGTCTGCCGCTTCCAGGATCCTAAATTATAAGGTTTTGTTTGAAATAAGGTATACATGGATTTTTAAATCACACATTTTATAAACAAAAATATTTTATCCGTGCTAAAATGAATGTCTGTATGTCATAGCAGCTTCTACTCTTTAGGCCATAAAATCTCAAAAAAAAAAAGCTTCTACTCTTTGGCTCACTGTCACTGTCATACTTGTCAGGAAAAAGGAATTTGTAGGTTATGTTTTTATTATTGTTATGAATTTATCTCGTTTTTTAATTAAGGAAAAATGTTACACTCTGTTAACGCATTACAATACCGTGCTTTGAAATTATTATCGAGACCGTGCGATTACAAAATAATTAAACAAGCAATACACAGTTTAGGTTTAAACGACATTCCTAAAATAACTGGAACTGATATTAAAAAAATAATAAGGCAAAAAGGTCTCTCTGTACAAGATGGGTACACATCTTTTATTACGAAGTGTGCTATATGTGCGGGAAATGAAAAAAGCGCTGAAAGTAAACTGTACATCAATAAAACAACCGGTACGTAAAATGTGTAAACATAACCTAATACAATTTAATTCAAATTTAAAGTAAAGTAACGAGTATATTTCAACACAAAAAAATGGAATATCTAATCTCTGTAGTCATCACGGATTTTTTCATCGTTGTAATTTTTAGGATACTTTACATGCCCAAAATGCAACATACGTGGAGACTGGAATATCTTAGAAAGAATTATAAAGAAAGTGAAAATGGAAGCAGCAATTAAAGATTATATACAAAAAATACAGCAAGATAATCAGCAATTTGAAAAAGACTGGCAAGTTATACTAGAGAATACTACCTCATTGTCCAAAACCACTGAAAATGAGGCTATGGAAGTATTCAGACTATTTGAATTTCCTGTAAGTAGATAAATAATTTCAAATTTTCAACTGCATACCAGTAATGTATATTTTTAGTATACATAATTCATTGCTAAAAATTTTGTAAAACAATTTTTTCTTTCAGTTTCATCCTGAAGCCTGCAAAGTATTATCAGATGTAAGAATTTCCACAGAACACAACATTTTGTATTTCCCTTTAAAGAATGCTAGTGATAAAGTCATAGGATATCGTAAAATAGAAGCTGGCAGAGAAGAAGAGGCAGAAAGTTACGGACACCACAGCGCTGGCCTGTTTTGGTGTAGAGCCCATAAAGTGGGTCATAATGCACAAGCTGTTTTAGTACCCAGTGTACATGATGTGTTGCATTTAGCTGCTCACAAAATACCTGGTTCGTTATTCATTTTAATTTCAAATATATAATAATCACTCACTCTCACTGCCCATCTCTAGTTTGGAGGTATCTCCAGAACCACAGAACGGATCATGATGAAATTTTGCACAGATGTAGAATATAGTTTGGAAGAACACATAGGCTACTTCTTAACCCTTAAATGCACGATTTTTGTTTTATGTTTTAAAAAAATATATTTGTGTAATAGTCTAGGAAATGTATGTATCACTGTTTAGTATGTTGTTTAAAAACAACATTGTCCATTTAAGGGTTAAGCAGCAATGCCAGACACAGCTACTTATTCCTTAAAACTTTCAGGTTCCCTTGTATGGTTGAATAATTGCAATTTACCGCCCGTTGTTCTACCAACTCTTGAGGGATATCAAAAGCTTTGTCTATGGGGTGACTGGGACAACATGCGTGCGGTAGCTGAAAAGCTTGGTGAAGAGAGATGTCGCTTTGTTAGGTAATATAGAGGTTTTCAAATATACTGGGTACTTGGAACTTAATATGAGTTGTGCAGAACAGAAAATTAGGTGTAGGGAGACATAGAGGGTTGTGAAGGGAGGACATAATCACCTCATATAAGCACCAATAGAAACTATAGTATATTTCATTGTTTAGTTCGTATGTTTTTTCATTAAATAACTATTATGTTAGACCAACAGATGGTTTGGTGACTGCTTCGGAGACGGCTAATGCAAATCTATCACTAAAAACCTTAGTGTCTGAAGCAAAACCGGCCGCTCATAGATCTATAACAACATTTTCTGCTCTAAGAGATGATGTTTATGCCGAACTCACTAATATTGATAAGGTTAGTTAAGGCAATAATAAATTATGTTTTATTAGGTCAATTAATCATGTTTTGCTTGTTTCTTATTCATTTTCCCTTGCAAGAATAGGTGCGAGGTGTGAAATGGCGGCGGTTCCCCGGCCTCACTCGGCTGGTGGGCGGACACCGGCGCGGCGAGCTGACCGTGCTGACCGGCCCCACCGGCTGCGGCAAGACCACGCTCTGCGCGGAGATGTCCCTCGACTTGGCACAACAAGGGGTGAGCAGACATATTATTTAATCAAGTGCTTAAAACAGGATGAAATGGTTAGACGAATATAATGGTGTTTTCTTTTTTTAAAAAAAGCCTGAAAAAATCTTGTTATACCACTCATAATTATGATTCACTAGATCAGAGTATGATTGTTTATTTTGCCGTTTTTTTATTGAATATTTTTGAAGCAACATTTTTAATAAGTTGTATGGTTCTATACCCTAAAAACTTTAATAGTGTGTACCTACCGCAGGTGAACACACTATGGGGCAGTTTCGAGATCCGCAACTCCCGGCTGGCGCGCACCATGCTGCAGCAGTTCGCGGGAGTGCCGCTCGAGCACAACCTCCAACACTTCCATACATATGCGGACGACTTCCAGAAACTACCAATTTATTACCTAGCGTTCCATGGACAGCAACCTATTAAAGTTGTTATGGAGGTAACTTTTTTAATAGATTGTTGGATTAATTTAATTAGAAATGATGTTAAATATGTTTTGTGTGTTAAAATAAATACTAAAATGCAAGGAAAAAGTTAGTCTAGAGCTATCTAGATTGTTTTAGTATATTTTTTGACAATGCAAATACTTTCTTTTTTTCCCAAAATATTATGCTCATCAGAATTTATAATTCACGTACATCCTAGTAGTTACTTTGAATATGTATAAATGGACTCAACACAGGCGGTGGAGCACGCGCGGTACATGCACGACATCGCGCACGTGGTGGTGGACAACGTGCAGTTCATGCTGGGCGTGGCGGGGGCCGCGGGGGAGGACGGCGACCGCTACCTGCGCCAGGACGCCGTCGTCGCCGCCTTCCGCACCTTCGCCACCGCCAGACACTGTCATGTCACTCTCGTCATGCATCCAAGAAAGGTAGGACCATAATATTGGCTACAAGTTCTTGTGACATTCGGGAATTCTGCTAAAAGTTGGCAATCTTTCCATACATCCATATTGATATAAAAAATACTGGTAATAATTTAAGACATTTTTTAGGAACGAGAATCAGAAGATCTTTCTACAAGTTCAATATTCGGAAGCGCGAAAGCATCGCAAGAGGCAGATAATGTTCTCATAATTCAGGTAAATAAACAAAATCAAATTATTTCCTTATTTGTAATAAGTAATTAATGATTAATTATTTAACAGGACAAACGTTTAACGGCGGTACGCGGAAAGAAATATTTACAAGTCGCTAAAAATCGGTACAGCGGAGATCTGGGAATTGTACCATTAGACTTCGAGAAGGATTCTCTCAGTTATCAATCAAAGAAAAAGAAAAAACATGACGACCCTGATAAATTACTGGATCAATGTTTCGAAGAGTACTCGATTGAGAAGGATGCTGGTGAACCTAACGCAAACAGGAATGTCCAAAGTACGAAGTTAAGTAATAAAAAAGAAAACGCCACCTCATATCTAAGTGATATTTTAAATTCTAATAGAACTAGGTGAAAATATAATTGTATATAACTATAATTACAGAAAACTAAACCACATAATTACAAGATAAAAATATAATGGATCACAAATAATCTGGATGTTGGGTTCACTATGAAGGTAGACCATAATTTTATGAACTCCAATTTTGCCCAATCAGTATTATAATCTACGTTTGCCAACTTAATAGGCAAATAAATTGTATAAATCTAAATTCTATGCGTATAGAATTTGTTAAGTTAAATAAAACAATGATGTACATAGTTTTAATATTTCACAATGTGAATATTGTTTTGGAATATAATTATACCTCCAGTCATAAGATTATGTCGTGTAATATATTTGAAACATATACATATGTACAAACCATTATAAATTACAAGCAAAATATAAAATATGTATTAATATAATTTACAAATACATTGCAGATTTAGTCATAAATAATTTTATAATAAATTATATTGCATGTAAAGTATTTAGTAATCTTTAAACATAAGCAATGTTTAATAAAAAATAAATAATTGATTCTGTATACATTTTTCATCCCATATAATATGTTCTACACATTTACATATGCTTTATGTTATTTTGATAACAATATTAGATAATGCACATTTTTATTATTCTAAAAAATACAAGTTTTAGTATGAACTACAGTAAGTAGCAAACTATTTGATAAAGTGAACAGGATCCACCAAAGCGTCACTCGTGCGCTCCTGCTTCCTCTTGCACTTGGGGCAAGGCATGCTCGCGTTCAGGCATTTGGCATGGAACACACTTGAACATTCATCACATCTGTATGTTGTGCTCGTTTCAAACGGATACAATATTTTAGGATCTTTGCACACCTCACATATGAAACCTTTCTGACTGCAGAGCCAACAATCCAGCACATGCGATCTGGCAAAACTAACAACTTTTTCAAGCTGCAATGCTAAGGAACCATTAGGTATCTGAGCGAGGTCAGATATTGTGTACAAATGCTCATGGTCATACAAATATTCTCTCGGCCACACTTTTTTCTGTAACTCCTCTATCACAGGCTCACGGCAAGTGAATATGTAACTTCTCAAAAAATTAAGTTGTACCCTCAAATCATGAAGATGCGCCATGTCTGATACACCAGAGTATATTTTTGGATTCAATTTCTTCATGTTTATCCATGGGTTATTTTGAAATTCCAATAAGAAGAGAGCGGACCTTTTTGATACTGGATATCTTTTAAAGTCCCAATTGTGTATTACTCGTGCGGGAATTATAAAAACATTTGGATCCATGCAATTAGAGCAATAATATTCTCCCGTGTAAGCACAAACTTTTGCTTTAGAAACTATACTCCCCAACAGATCTTGACAGCCCTTGCATTGGTAGTTTTGATGATCCAGACCTTTCTCTCTTGAAAGTAATCCTAGTTGTTGTACTAATTTATGCAATTCTTGCACTGTGAAAGAACCAGTTGTACTGTTGGGTACAATTTCAAAATCTAAGCCGTGCATAGCAATATCTTCAGGTGAGGCCGTTTCAACTATCAGATCACAAATATCACTGTCCTCATTTGTTAATTTTAATTCCTTATGAATGTCTTTCATGATGTCTCTCAAATTCGGTGTATTGACTTGTGCATCACCAAAGTTGCTAGTTTGGTCCACCAATGATGATAGACTTTTTAATTCAGGAGTTTTAATAAGACTACTGCCGTGTGATGAGTTTGAATTAACAGATGTATTCAATTCATCTTTGCTGTCCGCCGACCATCCCTTGCCACACAGGGAGTTGCCAGTTACAAGGACATCCAAGGAGTTTACAAAATCTGCTGATTCAATAGATGATGGGAATTCTTGTTCTTGACTTGTGGTTGGTTTTTCAATGTCTACAGAGTCTGATGCAACGTGCTCTTTCGGAGTGGGTTCTTCTTTCTCTTTTTCTACATGCTGGTCCACATCATCTGATTTTTCAGTTTGATTAGTAACGTCAAGGGAATCTTTAGATAGTATAAAATTTAAGGCTTCATCTTCATTCAATGCCCACATCTTACTAAATTCAGTATGGTGAGGTGAGTGTGTTGGAGTTGATGATAATTTTGGTTTAGTTTCATCAGAGAGTGTACTGGCCACATCGAGTCCCGCACTGATCGGGGCTGCTCTCATTGTAGGGACGCATATTCCAGCCTGCATCAAAACCTGCTCAGGCCATTGGTTCAAAAAACTTGAATTTGTAGGTAAGTTAAATTGTACACATGATTCCAGACCTTGAACAAGCTTTTGAGCCACCTCTAAAATCTCAGCATCACAAACAAATGCTGATCTGTTATAGAATGGTTTAACAGCGGAAATATTCTTTAGAAGGGTCGCCATGTAAGATGATAACAAACACTCATTGAGGGCAATTCGTAGCCACGCTCTGCACTGGCCTATTTCTGTGTTTATTTGTGGCAGTGAAGATATTTGATCAATATTTTGACGATGTGATAAGATAAGTACGAGCGGCCAGAAACTAGATTGCGGTCGATAATCTGGATCAGTGGATATCACATTTTTAGCTTTTCTTAAAAATGTATCTTTCAAACCGTGAAGGAATACAGCTTCCAAGGCCATACACAACGTATTAGTCGAGTCCGACGATCCAAGAACGCTATGAAAGTTATTATCAAACTGGCTATTGTATTGTATATCTTTGACGCAGTCTGACAAATTGTTTATTAATGATTCCTTGAGAATAGAATCACGACTATGTTTGTTAAAACTTGAGGCTACACTTTTGAAAAACGACATTTTCCTTATTTATTAATAAGTTACATTACTGGAAATAGTAACGTATATATCACTGTGTTTGAAATAAAAACATTACGCATATATTTTTTTAAAACACAAAACAAATTGCGAAATGCATATGATAAACATAACAAATGTCAAAGATGCTACAAACTGCATTTGCATTTTTTTTTGCAAAGAGTAAATAGGCAAAATGTAAGAAAATGTCTATTACTCAAGACTTCTTTCCAGATTTGAAGAAAATCAGTTATGCGTATGCCTATGGTTAATTATCTCTTTTTATTACGTTATATTTTTATTATCAAAGTAATGAACGTGATAAATATTTATAAATTGACAAAATTAAATGTACTCGTACTTGGTTGGCTACGACTTTAAATTGACAGGATCTGACTCGAGAGCTCACTTGTCACTCCAACGAAAAATAAGTTATAATCAAACAAGGGTGAATGAACTAGTGAGGGAGTATTATTGTACCGCAGGTAGAAATTTCAAACAAATCTATGAATAAAATCACAGGATATGCCATAAAATACACCTTGATTAGACAAAGATCTTTTGTCAATAAAATTAAATGTTCGCAGAAAATACAACAATTAAATTAAATTACACTAAATAAATTTACCGTCTGGTCTCGTTCTCGGTGCATCACACTCGCGGCGTTGCCGCGCTGAATGGCAATGGATAGCCTTTGCTCCAGGAACGAGCCGGCACGGGGATTTCCTTGTCTATCTCTGAGTCTACGCCCAACTTTGATAAGTAGGTAAATTAGCGGCTCCTCGCCTAGTCCGTTAATCCATAGTCAAAGTGTGAACTAAATAAATGTCAAAATATCTGTCAAATGAATATGAAATAAGTGTTCGTGTTTATAATTTTATGTTATTGATGATATAGTCTGCTGCTGCTGTATTTATTTATTTTTTTATTCACCTGTTTTAGTAAACATTTTGTTCTTGGATATTTTAGTTGACAAGGTTTAAGTAAATATGAGTGGATAAAATCCACGTCAGTGTTCTTAAGTTTTAACTTGTTATCAACGAAATGTTGATTTATTTATTTATTTTATTATCATGTGCATCTCACATTTCAACCTCCCTTGAGAACTATAATAAAATTGAAAGGCATGGTCAAGGTAGATTTTGAGTTTTATAATTTATTTCTTTACATTATGTTCAAAGGTAGAACCTGGGAACAAATGTAAATCAATGTTATTAGCGTTGATCACTATATAGTACTGTATTTAATATGTTTGATAAGAGCAGCACTCTCTCTGTGCATTCTTCCCCTTATTTCACTACTCTAGTGATTTCAACAACATAATAAACTGGCATGTCCTAATGAACTGAACTATTCAGAAAAATATTAATGATTTGAAATATTTTAGAGTTACTACTTTGTCGAAAATGTGGCGCCGACGTTGCAGATTCTCATTACATTTTTACTAAAATAAGTCCTGGGTCTCGGAGTACTGAAAAACAGAACATATTTGGTAGGCACAATATAACCGTGCAAACTTTAGTTAACCCATTCGGGGTCAAATTTGAAATTATAACTATGGAAAAGGCAAGATGTCAAAATATAGGACCAGTAAGTAGTACAATATTTCCATTTCGAAGTCCACAAAAATAATTATTAGCACTTAGTAAAGTAATATTCCGTCTGCAAGCACTGCTATTGTATCTAGTTTTTATATTATCAGACAACTAGTTTAACACGTGAATTTATTTTAAATTAAAAATAAACTATTTTGTTGTAGAATCAAGGTGCAGACTCTTGGTTTCCAGGATACACCTGGAGAGTGTGCACATGCCCACATTGCGGTCACCACTTAGGCTGGACATTTGAAAGCAATGAAAAAGACAGTCCAAAGGACGACATTGCCTATTTTCATGGAATAATTTTAAGCAATATATTGGGAGAAAATTGTAAGTTCTTAAGCAATATCTCAATGCTTTGTTTAAAATATTTACATACAATCACAATGTATTTGTCAAACCAAACTGTTTGTTCAAGTGTTTAACAATGCATGTTTTTAAAAAGTAATTTATTGTAAGTATATTCCATGTTAAATATGTGTTTTTATAGTTACAGATTCACTCATCATGATGCCAAAAATGTACAGGATGTAGACATCTTTTTGCAGAGATTTTCATAATTTAAATACTTTTATAAACAACATGCTAAGCAATAAGATTGAAGAATTATATATTTTATACATAGTATGAAAAATAAAAAAATAATTTTATGTTTCATGGATAATTATTTATTTTACAATTCGTAAATTATCCTTAATCAGCTTACATCTAAATACAAAGTCAACAAGTTAATTTAACTAAAACAAAACATGTTTTAGTCAACAGCTATAAAATGTGTAACATATTACTTTTATTTGAACATACTTCAATTAAAAGAACATCAAAATCCAACCTAATCTTTTCATAGCTATATTTTTGTTTATGCTTGTTAATAGAAATAATAAAAAAAACGAAAAGTAATATTTCAAATAAATTTTACCACCTTGCACACGTTTCACTGAACAAAATGAACTAAATTAAATACTAATTACATACTAGTTGGAGTTAGTCTTCAACCACACACAAAACCCTAGAGATTATATTATATGTCAAAGCTTTATTGTTATTCACTTCTCTATTATCAAAAATTCTTATTGAAATGTTTAGCATATCTATGTTTTATTTTAAAAACTATGCACTAGCAAACCTCTGATGCAAAGTTTGAGCAGTAGCAGCCGGTGTGGGGGTGAAATTAATCCCAATCGGAGCCTCGCTTTCACTTGAACCGGTTACCAAACTTTTCCCTTGTATAGCAGCAATTTCCTTTTGTAGTTTAGGATTGAGAATTTGTTTATTGACAAATTTGCGACCAACCCCACGGTTAACACCTCTACCCCGTCCACGTCCCCGCCCGCGACCGCGTGACCTGTTACTAGCATTGGATTGGTTGGATCTACTGGATCTATTTGACCTGTTCGAACCCATTGACTTAACACTACCTGGCCCGCGCCTTGTTCTATACCCACCAAACTGATTGTTAAACTGAGCTAGGCTTTGTGAGTTTAAGTAATTACCATTACCAACACTGTTTCTGCGTCTCTTTGCAAAGTCATTAGCTACACTAACTGTGAGCTGAGAGGGTGAATTGAAAGAGTTACGTCTGGACCTTGTGAATGTCTGTGATTTTATTATAGAATTGTTCAACATTATATTTTGTCTCTGTTCCTTAATGATCTGGTCAGAACGTAGTCCCACATTGCTGTATCTATTTCTTGTTGGGAATCCTTGACCACGCTTTGCAATACCCCTCTTAGCAACAGCAAGTGGCCTATAAATATTATTAGCACCTCCCCGGCGAGTTGAAATTCCAAGTCGACTATGGACTCCATTTTGTGTTTGAGAATTTGAATTACTGCGAAGTTGCCTAGTTTGAATACCACCTGAAACAAATGCATAAAATTGTATTGTGATATTTCAAGGTTGTTCATTATGCTTTCCAAAATCAATGATCAGATAATGCTGTTACTTAGACTAAGCACAGACTATGGAATTAGTGATTGACAATATTTTTGGATGAATAAGTAAATTAAAATGTATGTTACATTATAAGATTTCAACAAACTCCCTACTTAAACTGTTACTTTATTACAACACATACTCAGTTTAGCTAGTTTTAAATTAAATTCAACATACCTCTGCCTCTACCTCGAAAATTATTTCTCCTCACTAGTTGAGGCATATCGTCTTGTTGCTCTTCTAAACCAGCTCTTCCTTTGGGAGTTAAGCCTCTGATCGCAGATCGCGATCTTGACCCTGACCGTGCCCGAGAAGAAGAACGTCGCTGTTGACGCGACCGGGAGCGATTCCTTGATTGCGAACGACCGCGAGATTGCGATCGGCCCCCGGACTGTGAACGGCCGCGGGACTGTGAACGACCACGCGACTGTGGCCGTCCTGCGCTGCGGCCTTGGCGCGCTCCAGGAGTACCCGGCCGAGCGGGTCCGCCACCACGACCTCTGCGACCGCCGCCGCCCCGACCGCGTATGGTTCCGCCGCCTCTTCCTCGGGACTTGTTTGTACGGTTTTGTTTTATTATATCATCTACGACAAAATCAATTTGGTAACTTTGATAAAGCTATGTTTAAAATTCAATGCTAAATATAAAACTTGATAACTAGGGAAAGCACAATAACACTAAAAACATCTTGAAAAATATTTGTTTTAAATTTACTTACCCAATGACATATTTACTGAATCAGTCATCGTGTCACAATTATTTTTATCCAAACTAAAATTATTCACTTCGAGTCTACTTTATTAGCGCAACACTAAAGTGCATGCATCAAATTAATACAACGATCAAGTTTTATCATAAACATACAAAAACAGAAGAAAATTGTTAAATTATAAATGTGCTTCTATTTCTATAAACATTGGAGGTATTTTTTCTCAAAGAGCAAAAGGAAAGAGTCCATAAGTTTATGTTGCCAGATGTGAAGTGTATGTTTGTCTATGCAAAGATCAGTGATGTTTCTAATGTTTCACAGTAATATTCCAAAAAGAAAATAAAGAATTTCTTCTTTAAAAAATACATTATTCAAACAGAAAAAAGGTGTTTAAAAAAAAAACAACATAAGCCGGTTTTATTTTGGTACCAACCAGCTATGAGCTTGTAGTTTATAACGATTTATTTTTGATACTGGCAATACAAGTCATCAGATACGAAAAATGAGGGTATCTTTTTATTTTCCGTTTATAAAACCATAGCTGGATTTCCACAGGCATCCAGATTGCCGTCGGCATCGGAATTGAAGGACTTATCGGCTAGCGCATGCCAACACAATACTTACAGAAACTTATATGCCTCTTAACTTTGCATTATTTTAGATGTACCCATGTATAAATATAACATACTAATAAATAGAAAATGTATTCCTGAACAGAGGCAGAGAAAAGGTCATTTTCTTTTCCAACCACTTCCTCAATCAATCCTTTTATCCTTCCCATCCTACTCTCATCAGAAAAGGATATTAAAGAAGATGACCACTATAAGTACTTGTGCAAGTGATAGGAGGAAAGTAAAACTACAGTTGATTATTGTTATTTGTATTAATACAAATGATATGGTAAATTGCCCTTGCAATTGTCACTGTTACACAAACACTCTTTTCTAACATATTCTATACTGTCATCAGTATTTAGAACATTGTAAGTTTTCGACCCATAATCTATTGTTATTTCTTGATTAGATGAAATTTCGGTAAGACTAAAGATGGCAAGTTTTGGTAAAGGAGTATTGACTCTGACGGGTAGAATGAAACAATTCGGTTCACAACTATGATTAATGTAACGGCCAATATTACCAAAACTAGATGGATCAACAAAAGTCTGTGTAACTTTCCCATTGGAATGTTCGTTTAGACAAAATATAAAATTCATTTTTTTGTTATTTATATTTAATTGGTGCCTTTTAAGTGCTTGTGATTTTGTTATAATTTCTCCAGCATATTCGCATATGTATGAACCTTTGTCAATGTTGTGTTTTGTAAACAAGCCAAACCCTTTTTCTTTAACATTGCAGGGTTCAACAACCAAGCTATCAATAGGACCATCTTGCACTAACCTATTTCCACAATAACTGATACATGAACACAAATCATTACACTCAAATATTGTTTTATCTTTGTTCTTGGTATCAAGAACTGTATATGTTTTCAAGTTTTTATTATCTGAAAAGGTGTAATTCTTTCCCCTAGAGTTAAAGATGCACAAGCAGCTTTCATCTAAGCATTTATCTGCACATTCACATTTATATGAAAGTTGTGAATTGTAATTGTTTATTATTTCTTCATATTCTACATCCTCTTCAGCTGGTCCTGGTATATTTTCAACTACATATATTAGATCAGGGCTAGTGTGTATATAATTATCGTTCATGTTATTTTCGTGCGGTATTTTATATATTTTTTAAGATATTTTATTCTAAATATTTAACGTTGTTTTAACGACTAAGTTAACCCTAACTGTGGTAGGCTCCGTGTTCCTGGGTAGGAGCGAGGTGAACTGATGATATAAGGTTATTTACATCGAAGAAAAAACTAATTTAAACATAAACAAAACTATTTCAGGTTTTTAAATTTTCAACACATGAAGTGTAATGTCAATGTCAATTTTCACAGAGACGGAAAGGGATTGGGTCTACGGAAGATTTCCATAGACCATTCTTCATTTTTTTTGCGTGAAAAAAAATGAGGGAAAGTGGGGCAGAAAGGTACATTATCTTGTTATTATAAACTACGAAAACCGCGTTATTATATTAATATTGAAACACAAACGATGAATAAGTAATGGAAAAATTGTTGCCCCTGCCATCTATTGCTCGTTTTGTAAACTACTTATCCGTGTCATGTCATTTAACAAAGATGAAATAAGCTCGTTTAGCCGAAGTAGGTATGCGACAGTTGTCTGTACGCGAATGTGCGGCCGCGCAAGCGCAATGTCGTGACGTGACGTAATTGTCCATTCATACTTTTTGTTCATTCATTTAGGCAAAATATCTTATTGACGAAGTGTTGTGATAATCAAGATACTATATGAGACACGAAACTACATTAACTTGATATTTTACTGATTCAATTCGTAGCAGTGAAGTGAAATTTGTGTATTGAATTTTCAAAAAGTGCATTCATTGATGAAATAAAGTGCATGTATCAAGCACATGCGCAATGCAAGTATGAATTCATTCGATTTCAATTGCACTAGAAATCGTCATTTATATTTGGAGTTCTAAATCGAAACGTACGTTTTCACATGTTCGGGTTTTAACTGTCCAGTTAACTCTAACTTGTTGAAAACAGGCTCAAGTAGAACATTACGACACTCCGGAAGTGGCGGGACAAGCCGGCCGAGGGGCTCGTTCCGAAAGAGATAACAGCGGATGAAAGAGATAAACAGTTATGGATTTAACATGGCGGACGAAACGCGTAAAGTGCGAGTTGAAGAAAGATTAAAAATAAAGATCGGTAAGTAATATTTAGGATAATTTTATACTTTGTGAATGCATTTTAGACATATTGTTTATACAGAGCGATAAGTTAATATGTGTATGAGTTTAGCACTGATAGCCGACTGTTGTTGTCATACTGGTGAACAGGTGGTGCCCAAATAGTGTAGGTTTCTAAGTTTTAATTAAATTCTCGCAATAGGAACCTATAATTAGCAAACAATAAGTATGCGTTTACGTGTCCTTTTAAAAACTATTGGTTACCATAATTTAGGGGCGCCTAGTCCTTTTGTTTTTGTCGTGAGGTGGTTTGACAGTTCGCTCACTTTATGAATGAATCGCCGTGAACACAACACAATGAACTCGTGTTTAGATCATATTAGATTAGATATTTGTTGCATGCATACTATTGTATAATTATTATACTCATACAATCAAGCTACAATTTTCTTATATGAAGTAAATAAGAGGGATGTCTAACATGACATCTTCAGTTCAGCAATGTTTTTAATTACTTTTTAAAATAACACAAATAATTTATTCATACCAAACAATATATCCATTAATACTATAAATACTATTAGATAAGTTCATTGTTATTTGCCTTTATTGTTGGAGACAAGTTAAAGTTTTTATTTATATTAATAAAATAAAAACAAACTCCAGTATTTTAAATGATATCTACTTAATGCAACACATAGTTATGTACGTTCCCAGCTATTAAAAGTATATGTAGTTAAATTGAGCAATACATCTTACCGATATCAGTTTCAATATTAATAATGTAATATGACCAAAAATCCTTGTATATAAAATGTAAAAAACAATTAAATCAAAAGTAATTAATGTGATTAAATAATTTATTAGAATAGAAATAAACATGTTCAGTATTACTTTTTCCTAACAATATCCAATTTATATTAAAATGTCATTCTGGCATGAAACATGTTACGATATGTCTTGTGAAGAACTTATTATAGAAATGTTATGAAGTGTGAACTAAATCTACTTTTAACCAACTTCAAAAACGAGGTTCTCAATTCAATTGGTGTTTTAAGATTCTCATTTAATCTTTAGTTATAAAATTATATCTCAAATAGTTCAACAAATTGCATCATTTGATAATTTCAATTTGTACAGAATGTGTTAGTCACATGTAGTCATAAGTGGGAGAGATAGGTACTTACAATGATGATTGATTTGTGTGGGTGTCAGAGCGAGTGCATAAATCTACGATAAGGAGAAGTGTGTCTGCTAAGATAAGGATGCAGTACGCCTTCCGGGGCGTGACCCGTGCCCCGATGTTCTCTGCCAACTCCGCTATCACATACAATGAACCCAGTTGTAGTTGACCCTATCCAATCCCTAATTTAGATGTTGGGTCTTTAATCAGTAGAATGTTATTGTCTTTTCATGTGTAATTATTGTTCTATTTAAACATATTTTATAGAGTAATACATTTTATCAATAATGTAGTAAACTACTTTCATATATGTTATCTATCTGAGCAATTGTAACCTGAATTTTATGTAAAATGCTATCATATGCTTTTACCATTTCTCTAACTCTAGTTTGACTTGTTTTAATTTTCTTATTTTACTTGAATTGTCGTGAAATAATATTGGAATTACATTTAACAGGCTATTTTAATTAAGACAGCTAATTTGCCATACACTTAACATGGGTTAGCACAGCCTGACCAAATTGTACCGTACATTACATTAGTCTGGGCGCCGCCACGGCCGATAAACGAAGTCTTTGCATATGGTAACTTCCGTCGTGCTCGCGCCTTATCTACAATACACCTTTGTTCTTACTACCAATTAGTCAACTCATCCAAACATGCTGTAGTTAGTTGCATATTGTTAGCATGCTGCTCCGCGGTATGAAAACATGAGCATCTTGCCATCCCTCTCATTATTTTTGAAAAAACAGAGACAACAATACACTTAATTACCACTGTAAGAATTGGAATTTCATGATAAGTATGTTTAACTCATAGCATCATGGGCCATGGGCACTGCTTGCTGATCTAGGCTAGATCTGGGGAGTCTGCATTTACCATTAATATGATCTTATTCGAAGTGTATTTTATATGTATTTTTGATTTTTGTACTCCCTCCTGGCATTACCATGTGAAGCATTTTTCAAGTTGGTGTTTCTCGGTTTTAATTCTTTGTAATAATTTGAATTCTTCCATACACTTTTTTTTTTGCACATTGAAGAGTTTATAACTTAAATGCTAATTAATAATTGTGTGTATTTGGATAAATAAATTGTAAAATCTGAATAATAATTGTAATCCTTTCCTATCCCGAGGTCACTCGGAGAATTGAGTCAACTTCAAGCATAGCTTGTATAAATATCATTTAAAGTTGTGTGTCTAAAGTTTTCTACAAAATGTACTGTATTACTTTTACAGAGAAATAATTGAATTAAAAAAATGAAGTTCCTATCAACACAGATGTTGATTAGTCTAAATAAATGATCTTGTAGATGATATTTGCGAATAAACACTATAGATGCACTCGAAATTAGTTAAATTTACGCAGCACTCAAAGCAACGTGTAAAAACGGTGTGCCATACATTTAGGTATTAAGTAATTTGTTTATAAATACGATAAGCTCGAGTGATACTCCACCGATAAGGTCCGACGCGCCGCGCCAGCCCGCTCGTTACTTGTGTCACTTACCATTTCGTTTTGTCGTTTTTTTGATTCAATATTAAATACATAAATATAATTGTCTCTCTGTACTCGTACTGTACTTTTCGCAGCTTTTCCCTTTGCACGTTGAATGAGCTTTTGAATTTTATCTCTATTATCTTGGGCCTGTGATTATATGTAAATTTAGTTACAGATTATTTTTAATATTTTGTATCTTTAAAGTTTTATAGTTGTGAAACTTTGAATTATATACTGAATGATCCAGAGATGTGTGGGTAATCCGAGGGCATCTCTTATTACGGCAAATCTATACTTAGGGACTCCCTTAGTACGAGTGAGACAGATAGTATGCTAGTAGGAATGATTTAAAAGTGCGTCTAGAACAGGAAATACGGCTAGTAATATTAGCAGTGCGTAGTGTCGCGGTGCGGTGTTGTAAAGTCAATGAGCCACAGCGGCGAGCTGAGCGTGGCATTGACACTATCCGGTGCGCGCGGTCACCGCTACGTTTGTATAAATTGATATCTTGTAACGTTCTGCTTTCCTCTCGGCTTGCTCGTATTGCCTTTAGCGCATTATGCATAGTTTTTATGACCACATACGTCATAAGGACACCTCTCCATTTCAGCCTTCATTATCATCATTCTAGTCGAGCTGAAGCCCGAGTATTATAGACACTGCAGTCATTTTATGTATAATGCTTATAAACATCTTTGCTCCTTTCATCTATGACTATATTTTAACATAGTTGTAAGCTATTGGTTTCTCTTCGTCAAACTGTCAAATAATATAGTCTTGTTTTTTTTTTATTTTTTTACATTATAAAGTGGCAAACGAACAAGCGGCCACCTAAATTCGCTGAAATAGCGAAGCGACCGCTGCCCATAGACATCTGCAATTGCAAATGCGTTGCCTACTCTTAATCTACGGATGAGGAGACGCACAAAAAATGACAACATCTCTTTCTATGAGTCCCCTTCCCTCGCATGCTTGTTTATGTTAAATTCTAAACAAGCCTGGATGGTGCATTATTGGATTGTATAAAGTGTTGCATATTGGATGATATTCAGATTATCTACAAACGTGATGATTATCATCTAAAAGAATGCAATTGTAAACATTAAAGTTATCAATTCAAAGCAAAATACCTGTCATTTGTCCTTTTGTTTAAAAAATGAATACTCCATGCCGCATATATGAATATATTGACTTGGTTTAGAATTAACAAATATGTGACTCATTGGTGTATATTTTTGTTACTAGTGTTACGATAACAAGTAACTCTGAATTGTATTGACGAATATTTTAACATAATGAATGGAAATGGATCGTTTCCAAGTTTACGACATTTTATTTCCATGTGGCGCATTCGGTCAAACTGTTTTGTTGATATAAAATAACGCGGTCTGCATTATGCAGCGACCTTGTGATTGTTCATGTCTTTAACGTAACTTGTGACTATCGGTTTTGTTTATATTATAGATATTTGTCTTCGGTAGTTTTGTGAACATTATCTTGTATTTCGTTTTAAAAATTGCACATTGTCTTTCGGACGAACAATGTTTGATTATGATGTGTAGAGGGATTGCGAGGGGTGTCACAGGTTGGGCTAGGCGTCGGGTGGTGCGCGCGGCGCTGCGCGGCTGTCAGCCCGGCCTCCGTGAATGGGCCGGACGGGTGTTTTCCATTCAGCGCGCACCCATTCATGGAAACTCGGCGTGCCTTTAATGAAAAAGGCGTTCATTTATCGCGAACGTTATCGGCACGATGTCAGCCCGTCTCGGCCGTCACGTGTGTTACGTATGCATATTTCCATTGAGAACATCCTAATCCGGCCGTCATCGACAATCGACGATAAGATAGTATGCGATAAGGTCTATTATTGCGTCGTATCTGCTCACCGAATAGTAATTGTGGCGTGAACAAAATGTTTCATAAGCGATTCTTATTTATCGATGAATTATTGCCCGGCTATTGTTGTAATATTAATGTGCATTACGTGTAATGACCTCGCGTACAATCTACAATAATATCTCTTGTGCAAATTAACTTTTTTTATATGCGAAATACGAATTGATGAGGATGAGAAGGACATTGTAGTAGAAGGTTCGTATGGCAACACAGCGCTGTGCAAAGATGCTACATGAATATATTGACACAGTGACCTTCGGCTGACAGAAATTTTGTATTCGTATAGGTACCGATTTTTTAAACTAGAACATTAGTATTTCATATCCCTCGGGAGATGTCGCAAGCAAACATAAGGCCTCGTTAATTACTTATCAGTTGCGAATGTGTTGGATGAAACGGCTCGTTTACATAATAATCAAGCAAACGAAACGACTTAGTTGCAAATAACAAGTCTATTCGACGCTTGTGTTGCGAAACATTCACCGTATTTTTGCAAAAATACCCGAGTCTAGTGGTTTTCGCAACCCACCTGTGTTGTGGTGGGCAAAGCTTGTCCTATGTGGGTGAGGGCCTAGATGCTAATGTCTACTCTATGGTTGCGTAGGTCGCGTACTCAGTACTTAGCTAGACAATTTGTTGAATAATAATGTAAATCATTGTATGTATTTATTTGCTAACTAATGAGTAACGATCTTGAAGTAGTTGGTAGATTAGCATCTCTTGCTCTAAGACTTTATGAGAAGCTTTTATTGTCTTCTTTCAAGGAAACATTTTCATAATTTGTCTCGAAGGTGTTGATAACGAAGGACCTATATAATAATATTGTTAGATACCAGCTATGTGTTGTACGTGCTATGGAAATTGTAATTTTGCATTTCAGTGCTAACTTGTCATTTCCTCCCGACTTGTATGAATTCCACGAATGGCAATAAAGCGCAAATTCCACTATATAGTGTTGCGTGAAGCGTTGCCGAGAGGTCCGCGCTACGATTGTATGTGCTAAAATTAAAATTTATTATTTCCGGTGCAATGATACGATTCGTATTTTAGCCTGAATTATGATTTTCAATGGTTTTATTAGAGTAAATCGTTTTAAAGAAAGAAAATGGGAATTATGACTTTTTTTTAAATATATGTGGAAGATAACAAAGTCAATATTTATACGATAATAGCCAAATGCATACCTACTGCTCTAAATTGCAGTGAACATTCAGAGTATATAGAAAGGAGTGTGAAAGTGAACCGTATGCGAAAGGAAGAAGACAGCGATAGAATACGAGGCATCGAACTGTACTTTAATGCACTGCATGTGTGCCAGATATATGGTCTTATTCGTATTTCTTTGAATCCAATGTTACGGTATTTTTTACAACGGGATAAAAGGTGTTCCTTCCGCTCGTGCTATTTCGCACTGAAGTACAGCTTTAAATATTATATCTACATAAATGATACACTCTAAGCTCGGAGATTAATCATTTTCTTGGAATTACGTAAGCGGAAACTGAAAGATTACGACTATCCAGGAAAAAGGGAAGTGGTACTCTGGACCACAAATTGTCTTCAATTTCCAGACTTCATTGAATGAACTGCAACGTCCCTCTTTGTATTTATGAGATATTGGTTATCGTGACGCACGAACAAAGTGCGGTAACCTCTTACTACTTACACCTAAATAAATCTTCATCGGTCTAAAATATCTAAGTTGAATTATTTAGTCTTACCAAGTTTGGTATGGCCACATCTAGGTGGCATTATTCAAAGCAACTATGACAATAATTTTATCTTTTTTTCTTAATAATATTAACCTTGTACTCATTTTGTAATATCAAATTTTAAGTATTTTGTACGTACTTTATTATAATTAAACAAAATTACACAACGTCTCCTTTACTCTAAGTACCTGGATCCGAAAACGTTCCCATGGTCGTAAAGTTTTAGAAACCACTCTCGATTTCGAAAGGAACAAACACACGCGCGTGTGGTAAGGTCTTAACGAGCGCCAGTGTCGTGTCTAAATGGTACCATAGGCTTCTCGGTAGTGGATGGTGCCATTCAAAGGTTCCCGTTTCACTCCCACGATCTAGTTTCATGGCGTGTGTTACTGTCGCATTGATGTACCGCATGTTTTTGCATCAGCAATTACGCCGGTAGCTGGTTTCTCTCTGCGGGCCAATTACGACGAATTTGTGAGACCGCGACCTCTGACAGCCTCCTTTGTTTGCTCGCCCTAACAATCTCCACTATAATCTCCGCGTAGTGTAATTACGCGTAATAGTCGCTCGGTTATTTCTGTTATGACATTACGGTGAAATTATCATTTTCTATTCCTAATGAGAGTTTTAAATGTCTTTTGATGATATACTCATTTGTCTGATGCTATGTTTTTCTTAATGTCTATATTTAATTGCATCTTTTATTCACATGAATCAAGTGAATTGGAAATCGATTTACGGTCAGTTGTCAAGTTGCCCCATTTTCTTATTTGCTTGTACAATTTTAAATCTATGTATCATTAAATGGCGGACAAATCCAGATATGTGTTTTGAGATTTCTCTAAGAATAGTTAGACATAATATTTTATTTATTGAACATGTTTTCTTCAGACAGACTTGTATTTTTAGGAGTCCAATGACTTCTAATGAATCATTGACGATAACTCATTAAAGTGTTCATACCAAAGATTGTATTAAATTAAGAATATTTAGATTTATTTGTTTATTTCTTTATCATACAGCTTTATTCGACTATTTTGGAGATGCTTAGAGTTCATTTTTCCGTTATTTATGTTGCATTATAATTCGTGTGCTTCATCACTTTAAAAGTTATCGCATTTAATTACGATTACTACAAATACATCGTGCAGTATCTGATTATGCTAGTAATTAAATATTCAACTATCAGTTGTTAGATTTACTTGGTAGTAATGGTATCTTGAAGGATTTATGCTCCCATTCACCTGCTGTTCGTGTCTAACGAAGGACCGACACTATCTTGCATCTGAATTTATCCGTAGCTGAACTAAATGGTCTTGATTGTTTTAATAAAAACAAAGTAAAGATCTGATTATGGCTAACTTCAAATTGAGAACCTTTGATAATTTATGGTGATTACTTAATTAAGAATTTATAAAATAGGTTAACATAATTTTAACTAACTTAATTAAAGTAGCAAATTATATTTCGCAAAATGTCCAAGTGAGTAGAACTCTGTATTTAAATTGGTATAATTTTAATATGTATTTCACATTTTACAATTGCACCATTTCTTGCAACGTTTTTTAAGCGGCCATTGTTCGTAACGATTATATTGTTAACGCTAAATTGGTATATACTTTACAAAATATTATAATAACCTCTCACATTTTACATGAGTGAGGTTTCGCCATCCGCAAGGAAACCCTTTGTTTGACGGATACGACGTCAATTAAAAAAAGTGTGCGAAAATGTTTCTTATCAAGACTCTTGCAATCGCGGCTCATGGCAAATCGGTGCGTGAGATATATTCCTGCACAGAGGGGTTACCCAAAGTTATTAGTTATAGTAGTTACAATGACGTTCGATATCTCACACGTGACAAGCGCATGACTTATCGAATGTCAATGTCAGTTTCATACAGTTTTGTCTATTCCATCAGCGATATCGCCAATCGAAAAGTTTGGGTAGCCCCCCAGAACTGATACTTGTTTCAGTTCTGTTCTCTATACATATTCTGAATTAGCAGGGTCAGGTCACTCTTTTCAGACATACTCTTAGGAGGTCATAAATTTGGAAACCTGTCGATGTAGAACTTGTTGCTTGTGTAGAGCATACCTACAAATCGTAAATAGCTAA